>PVJS01001190.1:0-75681 GCA_004027185.1 Glis glis | reverse complement strand
ATGCTGAGCAGGAAAAGGAGGGAAGGGGGAAGGAATAGGGTGGGATTTGAGGGAAGGTAAATGAGCAATGTGTGCATGCATGCCTCTGCTACCCTGACACTTATCAAAATGTATAATTACAATGTACCAATAAATAAATATATTAAAAAAATAAGAAAAAGCCTGGGGGTATAACTTGGAAGTAGAATTCCCCTCTGATATATATATATATATATATATATATATATATATATATATCATATATATAGTGCATATATATAGTGCACTATATATATGCACTAAAGCAATTGTAATACACATTAAAATACCAAATAGTCCCCCAAATGAGTAAACAATTATTGTAAGTCTCTGTGAGACTACATGCTCTCTTCTGAAATAAATATACCTTTTAAATCACAGGATTAATATCCAGTTTGTTTTCTGCACAGGATGACATGAAGAAACCAAATTGATATATAAATGGTCTGAGACAGTCAAGTTAGCAAAACATGAAATATTCAGCCTGTATTACAGAATATGGTAGAGCTCGAAATTTTACCAGCAGAAATAAATCTCCCACGGTAATTCCAAACTGACTTCTCTCTGCCTCTATTTTCTGATTACGGGTAAGACATCCATTCTCTAGCCCTTTGCTGACTCTCCTGATTCTTCTATGGTCCCCTATTTCCCAGTTTTTCTCTCTACCTCAGCTTTCCGATGGAGAATCTGGAAAATGAGCTCGTGTGTTGATTTGATCTGGACCTGACCTTAGAAATCAGCTTTATCTGCACAAGAGCCTTTGACTGGAAGTCAGACAATAGTTTTCCCATTCGAGATATTTTGATGTTTACTCATGTAGAGGTTTTTTGCCCTTTGAAGGATTTCTGTCTCAAAGTTCTCTAGAGGCTGTGCCCAGTTAAGATTCAACTCTCATTCCATCTACAATTGTTTTTTATTTCTCTTTTACTCCCTTGAGACTCTTGAGTGTGAGTCAGTATAAGGATGTTGAAAACCTTAAAGGATAAGATGAAAACTCACTCTCAGGCTTAAATCCAGCTGTTCTAGTAAGGGTATACAAGGACATGTTTGGACAACTTTGGCCACTCTGAGAAAGGATATGATGGAGCATATTACAAAGATTAAGTAGTCAAGACTGAAGTGAATTGGCAGTGCTCCAAGGAGAGGAAACAAGATTTCCCAAGAATACTCAATTTTTTTTTCTGTTACTGTGTGAATTGGGTCAATAACAAGAGCTCCCAAGAATATTCAAGTTTTTCTTTTCTGTTACTGCAAGTGTGAATTGTGTAAATAATAAAATATTCATTGATTTGTTTTGTTTTTCTTAAAAGAGGAATTGAGAAATTGCCATAAAGGATGAACAGAAAGTATGAAGGATTATAGCTTGTAAGCTCAAATGCCGTGTCAGGAAGTGTTGATGACTCTGAGGTCCAGGGTAGCTTTGTTATATGAGATCAGCCTTCCTCCAATGAGAAAGCCCTGGTATAAATGTGGGATTTGGGAAATTGAATACCCAAAGCTGCAGGATCTGTCATCATTTTGCTCTTTGATAGTGTCAGTAATGTGAAAGAGAATATGTCCCATTTGCCTCAAGCTAAATGGGTTTCTGAGTGAACACGGATGAATGTGAAATGTGATGTCACTCCAGACACTTGTAGGCGGTTACAATAGAACATGAAACTACTTAGAACCATCTCCCGCATTACAAAGGCACATCGCTGCCTCCAACAAGAGACAATTTTAGCTGTTTTAAGAACATACATATATAGTAGAAAAATTGGTAAGATATCAAACAAGAACAGATGGAAAGTTCATTAACTATACTGATTCCGCATGATACAGGAAACCTGCTATTTCTGGCATTGAAGTTAGAGAAAAGGGCCAAAAGCCAAGGGCCTGTAAAAGGAACACATCTCTGTTGATGCCTTGATTCTGGCCCAGTGAGATTCATGTTAGAGGTTTGATCAATAGCGCTGTAAAACAGTAAATTTATATTATTATTTTAAGACACCAAGTTTTGGTAATTTTTTACAACACATTGATACAGCAATGAGAAACTAACCCAAGTCAAGGATCCTAACTAATACTCAACAAGAATAGATATCATTATCACCTGTGACTGTCTAGATAAACTATGGTGTGTCTGAATATAATCAGAAATGAACCAATGGTAGTCCAGGATACTTTTATTTGATCAAATGTTTCCTTTCTAGACATTCATCTATTTAGTCTACCAGGTAGTTGATCTGTGTGTCATAAATTAAATGAGCACCCACTGTGTGCCAGGAATCATGGAAGATATTTTTGGATACAGAAATTATACCAAATGCCAATCCCAATATCTTGTATGGGGAACGGGGGGTGGGGAGGGGGCCAGGGTAAAACTCACCAAGTACTGTGTGCATGTATGTCACTATCACTATGAACTACATTATGATGTGAGATTATAATGCACCAATAAAAGTATAAAAAAGAATAAAATTAGAAATTAAAATATGTAGCATATCTGTTTTCTTAGAATTTAGTATTTTATCTTTATCTTTCAACTATTTAGAAAATTGTTCTCTAAATAGGCTCCAAAGTATTACAGACTTAAAAAAATAAAGTTAATGAACCACAGTGTCATTGGGATGGAACTCCTGTCCTGTCCCCTGTGGGCTATCATTCCCTGATCCACACCCTCTCTCCTTTGAAGCGACATAACCTGTGAGGTTTTCAGATCTAGTTACAGGACCATGAGATAAAGAAAGCTGCAAAGATCTTGTGGCAGATTTTCAGGGCCAGAGGTGAAAGTGAAACATAACTGCAACATTTCCCTGTTACAAACTGAGCAGTGTAATCACAACTAACTGTGAGGAAGGAAGACTTATTTTCTTATGGTTTCAGGTTCAGTCCATGTGAGACTGGAGACCGCTGATCTCAGGGCATGGTGGCAGGAAGTGGAGAGAGGGAGAGTACATGAGCTGTGCTCCTCACATCATGGAGGCTGGAAGCAAGAAAGAGATCAGGGGAGGAAGAACCATATATAATCCCCAAGGCCACACCCCCAGGGACCATCCCCTTTAGTCACACACTACCTGCACAGGCCACCACCCAGATAAATTCACTACAATAGATTTATCCACTGCTGGGATTGCAACCCTTATGGTTCAACTATATCAACCCTGATTATAAATAAGTGAGCTCTTTAGGGGACATTTTATATCTAACTTTAACACCGCAGCTCTCCCAAATTGTGGAAAAGGTGCAGTATAACTATCATAAATACTTGCATTGGATGGAAAAGAAAGGAAGAGAATTATGTCTACCTGTTATTGACTACTTGAAGTAATTGACACAGTTTTTATGAGGAAGATTCAGCTAGGACACCAGCTATAACACATATTAATCTACCAGGTGATGTTAAATATCACAGTACTGTGGAGATAAGTAGGCTTGCAGAGACTTTAAAAGCTTTCAAAGGGGCCTAGAGAAAAAAAGTCAGATGTGTTGTACTTCTTTTAATTCACTTTAATTAGTTTTGTGATAGTACATCTAGTAGCATAAAGTCAATAATATTCACATAAAACAAATATCTAGGCACAAAACTTGTTAATATTATGAGAGGTCCTTATTTAAAATGCGTCTGGACAGATGGGATCAATGCAAATTGAACTAGCTACATATTATCTTTGTAAAATTTACAAGATTAGACATATTTCTAAAAGAATAGCCTGATTCAAAGACTAGCATTATTCGGGCCTTTTTATAAAGTTCTTCTGAATAAAGAGTGTCTACAAAATCAAAGTTGTATGCAGTGCAGTGTGGATATTAACTTTTGCAACATATCTCTTGCTTTAAGGATCTTCTAAAGGATCAGAATATTATCATTATGATTGCATTTTGTTATGTTTATTATGATACATTAATATTTTTAAATGCTTAATGATTATATTTCCTTGTTATGTTTAGTATTCCTGCTATTTTATATTGAACCCTTCCTTTTTCTATAAGGTAAACAGAGTGATATAGATGTACTACTCATAGCAGAAAATGAGACAGAGAAAATGTTTTTGAAGAGAGATGGGATCTGCTTGAATGGCTTTTAATCCTTGTAGGTCTAAGATCACACACTTACTGTCCTCATCAAGAGTCAAACCCAAGTACTGTTTATATCCAAAGCTTATGATTTTTTTATTCTAAACTAAGAATGCAAAACCCTTAAACATGGGTTCTTGGAGAAGGAAAGATTAACACTGAAAACCAATATTTCCATACTTCAATACATGCATTATTTAGTATTTTTAACAAACCCTCAAATCATAAGTCAATATCACCACCAAGTATGTGTGGGGCACGGACATTGTACATGAGGATGCTAGAATGATCCAGGGGGAAGTTTTAGTCTCCATGAAATTGAGGGGGGCAGTGGAGGCACTCAAGGGCCCCTGAGTAACATTTTTTTCTAAAAAGAGGGCCATAAGCCAGTAAGTTTGGGGATCTATGCATGCTATGAACTTTTTTTCCCTTTTTAACTTTACAAGCACTTTCTTACCCGAAAGTATTGACTTCCTGCTCCCTCAATCTCAAAAGCTCATTTTCCAAAGTCTATGTACTTACCTGTTACTCATTGTTCCAGTCTCAGTAAAATCTCTTTTTTTAAATACTTTTATTTGTGTGATGTTATTGCACATTATAATGAGATTCAAAATGATACAATCATACATGCACACAGCTCTTGTTGTAAAACTTCTCTTTAAAGTGGCTTCCCCTGATGTTCTGACCATTACTCTTTCCTCTTTCACTGTTTTGTTTACTTAAAAAGAAAAATTATCTATCATCTATCTATCATCTATCTATCATCTATCATACAATATACCTGCTTTTCTACCTATCTACAAAGAGTCCAACTTTCCTAACCAATTCTCTACATAGCAAGAATATAAACAACATAGAGGAAAAATCTTTCTTTTACCCATATCCCAAGCACATGGAATACTTGATATGTATTTTTAATAAAGATATACACAGATGAGTAAAGAAAAATTGAAATAAAGTTCAAACACTTGTAGAATTAATTACTTTTGTGATATGTATTTAATTACCAATCTCACTCCAATTTCTTCCTCATTTGTTATTTCATTGACTTCCTAAAAGTTTGCATAGAAATTTAGACAAATACAAATATATGAAATAAATATGCTTTATTTCACACAAAAAGGAAAACTATAGATGTAGAAAAGAATGTCTCCCATATTGATCAGACTAGGGTTACGGACACTCACACACACACACAAATCATATTGCAGAGGGGATTCGTGTCCTTTTCCCATTAAATGAGTTATATTTTATAGTAGAAAGCATAGAAAGAAATTTTTCTTTAAATTTTACTTATATAACATATATGTTAAAACAGTCATTCTGTAAATTTAGTCACTCTGAATAAAAATATCATATTGATAAAATGGTTGATAAGTGATAGTGTACTAAACAGAGATTTGAAAGTGACAGTTGAATATATTTTTATAGTGGAAATCCCCATTAGTGTGTTGTTTTTAATCTCTTTCTTTGAACATTTCTATAATTTAAACCTTAAGAGTTCTTGTGATAAAATGCCTTAGGATATGATTTTCTAGTTTATAAATAAATGATGCCCAGCTTAAAATGAAGAAATATTGGTAAGCAAAGGTAGAGAGGATAAACCCTTCTGACTTTTAAAAATACTGGCAGCATACAATATATATGTGTATATATAGTGTATGCATCATATATATAATATATATACATGTGTGATTATATTCTGTTTAAGAATGATTTTCTTACAGAAGAATAAAATGTGAAATTAAAAATAATTTCTGGTTATTAAAAATACAATATTTTATCAAATAAATCATAATTACTAAAGTAAATATTTTCTGCCAGTGCTTCACACTAACTACAAAAGGTAATCCTGGGAAAACTCAAAAACAATTTAAAAATTAATGTGTATAGTTATTATATTACGTAAAGTGTAAATTAAAAGTTCAATGAGAGTAGACACTTGAGCAGCATGGTATGCATTTGGCTATGTGAAGCTCTCTCATCACTGTAGTGTTTCAGAATTATTGCAGTCAAGATTTGCTCTTTCAGTGGCTTTAGTCTTAATGGCTTGGAATCAGAGCCTTGTAAACATGTAAATCCTAGGAATAACATGATGAAGTCTTGAGAATACAAAGCCGAATATTCCAGCTTTGTACAGATTCTGGCTGAAGGCAATTAAATGGTTTGGTCAAGTTTTCAAAATATTTCCTAGTTTTCTCAGATCTTGGTTATATCTTTTCAAAGGAAAAAATATCATATTATATTTAAACTGTAGAGCATTTAATGTGTTTTCCAAGCACACACATATGCATGATCTACAAATGTTTACCTCTTCAGATTTCTTTTGGTTGTAACCTTATGAAAATCAGGCTCTCATACCATGTAATATGTTAAATGAAAATTTAAATAGGTACAGCTCTCTTGGCAAACAATGCTAAAAATATGCTTCTATGACAAGCATCTATATACACATTTCTTTAATGACTTCTTTCTACTAGTAGCATTATTTCAAATTGTCTTCCTTTGATATACAATGTTGCTTTAGCTTCAAATGGTTTGTTTCCTTTTTATATATTAGTGTCTTCCCCACTCTCTCTATAATAATATAGTAATAAAAATGAACTTGTTTTGCTCCATATATGTTTAAAATGTTATTATGTATCCAACGTGTTATAAACAAATTGAAAGTCTGAGTCCCTCCAAAATACTCTATAAATAGCTTATATTTAGAAAAAATAATGAAAAATGGTATATTCTGGACCTTATTTTAAAATTATTCATTGGCTTCTAAATGACAACTAGAGATATGCAAATATAGCATATGTCAAGTGTAAGTTCAATGGGCCTTTTGTTTTTGATTTAAGGGAAGTGAATACATAAAACTGAAATATTGACGAGAATAGGAAAGATAGCCTAAGATAGTTTTGTTGGTATTCTTGGAAGAATACAGGTATGTTAGCATGTTTTCCTACTTTAAAAACTATTTTTTATCATACAGTAGTGGGCAATAAATTAGAATGATTCATCTAACCAGCCCCTACTTTTAGGCATTTTTGTTTTTATTATAGACTCTATTAGCATTTTCACAGTTATAATCTAAAGACTTGACCACATAACTTAGAGGAAGGAAGATTTATTAGTTCATAGTTTCAGGGTTCAGTCCACGTGAGGCCAGGGACCATGGACCTCAGGGCATGGCTGCAGGAAGTGGAGAAAGGGAGAGCGCATTGCTTTACTTTTACATCATGGAGGCTAAAAGCAAGAGAGCAAGCAAGTGGAGGAACCATATATAATACCCAAGGTAGCAGCCCTAGGGGCCTACCTTCTCCAGCCACACACTACCATCCTAGGTTACCACCCAGATAAATCCATTATCCACCAGTGGATAAATCCATTACGATTACAACCCACGTGACTCAAATACATCAACTCCAAATATCAATATAAGAACTCTTCAGGGGGCCAATCTTTGTCTAACTATAACATAGACCATACCATGGTTTTCAATTTTAGGGCCTTAAGACAATGAAATTTATTATCTTAAATTCTGGATGCCAGAAGTCCAAATGGTTGTCATTGAGCCAAAATAATGTGTCTATAGAAATGAGTTCCTTCTCAAGGTGTGTCTCATCAATATTCTCACTGATATAATCCAAGACAACTTACCACACAACTTAGAAGGCTTATTTTCTCACAATTTTTGGAGGGTTAGAGGTCCAGTCTATGCCAGGCCAGGTCTGCAGAGCTCAGGATATGGCGTCTGGAAGTGGAGAGAAAGAGAGCACTAGGCTCCCCTCTCACATCATGGAGTCCAGAAGAAGAGAGAAAGCAGGGGAGGGGGGACATTATATACTCCCCAAGGCCACAACCCCAGGAATTCCTCCTCAACCACGCCCCACTTCCAATATCACTACCTTATTTCCATGAGAGCTAGGGGGATGTTCTAAATCCAAGCCACTAGAAGGTGCTAGAGAAGAGTGTGTTGTCTTTCCAGAGCCTGGGGGCCACCTGCATTCATTGACGTATGGCCCCTTTCTTTGTCTTCAACGTCAGAAATCCCAAGTTAAGATATTTCATCACATCACCCTGACCTCTTCTTCTACTTCTCTTTTCCAATTTAAGAACCCTTTTGACTACATCAGGTCAACCTGCATGATATGGATAATATCCCTATATTAAGATTAGCTAATTAGCAAATTTAATTCTGTCTGCAAACTTAATTGCCCTTTGCAATGTAAAGTAATCTACTCACAAGTTCCAGGGATGAGGATGCAGATATCTTTAAGGACATTATTCTCCCTATCATAACATGGATAATGAGTGTTTGATAATAGGCCCACTTAGCACATTACATTGAACCTTGGGAATATTATCTGAGCTAACTCTTTGAAGTTGATGGAGAAGCCTGGGCTATGTGCTTGAATCTATTTATTTTAAGATTAGAACAAAGGAACAGGAAAGTGGTGACAGAAAAAAAATCACCGATTTATTATTATGAAATCCTCAGAATTGTCTGCTGCTTTTCTGGCCCATAAGCAAATAATTGGAAATCCCATTTGATTAATTTATGTAAAAATCATTTTGTCTTGTTAAAAATTTACTTTTAGATTTTTAACTATCCATTTTCCCATTGTTTGGATTTCAGTAGCCTGTAATGGATTCTCTTAGAGACTTCTAGAATAAGCCATCTTGAAATTTGTCAACTAAATGAGAGACAGTCTATGTGGTGACTAGTCTGGGTGATGGCCAAAATTATTTATTTAGAGACTAAGTAAATTTGAAATTGATTTTTTCTTAGTTAAGTAAAATATAAATTGGCTGGTTAATACTTTCTGAATCTCCAGATATAAACATTATTTCATTTATATATTCAGTGAGAGGCTAAATAGAATCATTTTGAAATAAGAAAAATATATCTTTGAATACAGGAAGAATTTAATATGTTTTCTTGTGTTGCTGCTCAAACATGAAAAATAATGAAGTAGATATGCTTTTAATTGTAAGGAAATATGCATTTTTAAAGCCTTACCCAAAAATATTATTATTTTCGTAGGAAGTTTAATAAAACATTGTAGTTGAGTTGTTATAGCCAGATATAAAACTTACTTGCACAAATTTGATTAAAAGGTGATTGTTTATTATCTCAGGACATAACAGGCTAAAGCTATTCTTTATAATTGAAACATGCAATAGTAGATACTCTTGAAGTGTAGCCAAAAAAAAAAGAGGACTAAAGTATGAACAACAGTCAATGCTGAACATTTAGTTTTATTTTTAAAAGCAGAACATTGACTCTTTTAATTTTTATTTACGTTTTTAGGTCATTTATTTTTATTGAATGCATTTTTCAGACAGCAAAGAGTGGAGTGAAACTGTAAGTTCCACTTTAGGGGTTTATCACATTTTATCTGAGAAAGATTCCAATGACAGAGGAAAATTATTTTATGTAAACTTATTTTGTGGTTTCTTCTGTTCTAATAGTGGAGAATACATAGTGTGTGTACAAATATTACTTTTTGAACATATTATACTTCATTTGTTTGAAAGTAGAGCCCATTTATATATTTTAATAAAAGTGTCAAATATTAAAAAATAGAAGAAAATTAAGTCATAAAATTTTATTTTAATTGCTGAAAATTCCAACTTCCTTTAATAATAAAATCTAACTATATATAATTTTGGATACTATCAACAATGGAGGAAAATAATTAAGCTACTATGAAAGAAGACCACCAAATAACTTTTCCTACCAAATCTTATGTATGTATGTATGTTTGTATGTATGTGTGATAGTTGGTCTGGTTTGTCAACTTGACCCTCTTAAGATCATGTGACTTTGGTTGTGTAACAGCAGATTGAACCAGAAGTCCTGCCCTAAATGTGGGTAGCAGGGTTCTGATAGGTGCAGGACTTAGATAAAAAGAAGGAGAAAACCGTGTAGAGCCGAGCCATGACTCTTCCTGAAGAGAACGCATCTGTTCTCGTCTGAGATCGTCAGTCTGCAATTTTGCCGTTTCCTTGAGGAACTTCTTGATCTTCTGCTCTCGTCTGGGATCGTCGGCCTCCAGCCTTCGAACTGAAGCTTCGCTGTCGTTTCTCTGAGGAGTTTCCTTGTCTTCACATCTTGGACTGGACTTAATTGGTGGTTGCTTCAATCCTGAGGCTCCAGCTCTTGGACCGCCCGACCAGCTGCTGATTCCTCTGATTCTTCACGTGCAGTCGAAACGCAGGACTGCATTGTGAGCCGATCTAATAAATTCTTTTGTTTTCCCCCTCCCTTCCTTTCTTCATTCTGTGAATTCTGTTGATCTGAACAATATAGTATGTATGTATTTTTGTGGTACTGGTAATTGGACCCAGGAGCATTCTATCACTGAACTAAACCCCCAGCCCTATTTTATTTTTATTTTGAAACAGGGTCTCACTAAGTTGATAAGAGTCTCACTACTTGCTGAGGTACCAAATCTTAATGATAAGAGGTCCACTCTGTCTTAAGCATAGTGACAAACCTTAGCTTCTATTTCTAGTCATGATAAAGCACCAGAGACAAGACTTACTGTTTCAACTTAAACAACTAAAAGCTAAAACAAACAAAACAATAATTTATAGTCCAGAAAATAGGCAGCAAAGTACAGTGAATTCTGAAAGACCAAAACAAATTAAATGACTGACTCAGCTCACTGCATGGACAATTTTCAGGCCACAGTGAAGTGTATGGAGGAACCCAAAAAGACACAAGTAGCCTCTTTTGGTTGAAAAGAGACAGTTAAGAATTTGAGTAGTTTAAGACAAGTATAATTTTCAAGGGAGTATTTTTTAATTGTTATTTCAGTAATAGAAAGGAGAAAGCTGCACAGAAAGATGGATGCACAGAGGTGAGCGAGCTGATCAGAGAGAAAGCGAAGACAGAGGGTTTGCAGACAGAGGACTGCTCTCAATCCTTCAGCTGAGTACTGATCAGTGCACATGAATTAGAAAACTGTATAAGGCCTGGGGGGGGAGCACCAAAAAGTAACAGAGAATTCAAGAACTCCTACTGTGAAAAGAGTAATCCATGTCCAAAACAAGAAGGACATAAAACCTCACAATTAATGGAGCATTGGGCAATTACAGAAGATATTTCCTTGCTAGTGGGGGAAAATTAGATATAGTCCAAAGTGTCTCTGGTTCCAGCTCACAATATTTACTGTCTTGCCTTGGAATTATCAAGCTGCTTTTTATATAAATCAACTTCATCCCAGAAAAATGAAATTTAAAAAACCCTCAAGAATACTTACACAGTGCTTAACACAGTAAAATTTACAATTTTTGATGCACAAACAAGTAATTCCATACACAAGTAGAAACAACAAACAAAAAAAAACCCAAAAATTTCCAAAATACTTAGAAAAATTAAACAGTCAAAGGTGACTTTGAATTAACAGAGATGTCAGAATTAGTAGACAGGTTCATTTAAATAATCATCATAACTGGATTTTACATATTCAAAAAGGCTGGAGAGAAGATTAAGGACACTAGGTAGAGTATATGGAAGATATAAAAGAGAACGAGTTTAGCTTTCAGAAATAAATATTATAATGTCCAAGATAAAAAATACTGTAGGGACTAAATAACAGATAAGACACTGCAAAAACTAGATTAGTGAATCTAATGGCATACCAATAGAAATTATTCAAAATGAAGAACAAAGAATGAAAAAATAAGATTAACAACATGGTGAGTAAGGTTCTAGGGGTCAAATAAATGTCTAATTTGAAAATCTTCCAAAAAAGGAATGAAAGAGTAACAGAAAAAAATTAAACTAGTGGCTCAACCTTTTCCAAGTTATTGAGATTATAACGGAACAGATCCAAGGATCTTAAGATCTTAGAAAATTCCAAGTATGAGAAACATAAACAAGAATTGTATTTAAACCAATGATGGTGAAACTATTTAAAACTGGTTAAAAATGAAAAAAAAATAAAAAGAACCTTAGAAAAGACATTTATATACAGAAAATCAATGTTTGGGAGACAATACACTTTTCATCAGATAAAACTCAAGACAGAAGACTGTGGAAGAAGTATCTACAAAGAACTAAAAAGGAAAACAAAACAAAGCAACCTAGTCTGAACTCAGAATATGAATTGTATAATATTTACTATCTTTGAAAACTGAAGACAAAGACTTTTTAGAGCTAGAAATCGGAAAATGTATCTTAAGCCAACTATACTATAAGAGAAAGGATGTTATTCACAAAGGACAATAATGTGATATAAGTACACAATGAAATATAATTCAGGCATAAAACTGAATGAAACCTTGTCATTTGTAGCCATGTGGATGGATTGGAGGGCATTATGTTAAGGGGAATGTTTAGCACAGAAAGACAAATACTGATGATTTCATTAACATGTGGAGCCTAAAAGCAGTTTATTTAATAGAATTAGAGTAGAATAGCAGTCACTACAAGCAAGTAAGGGTAAGGAGGAGGGGGAGATAGAGAGAGGTCACATAATAGGTAAAAAACACTATTAGATGTAAGGAATAAGTACTAGCATTCTGTAACAAAGTAGAGTTGCCATTTCTGTACTGTAACAACTTATATACTTTATAAAGAAAACAATTCTCAGCAATAAGAACCATGCAGGGGGAATCACAATTCCTGACTTCAAATTATACTACAGAGTTATAGTAATAAAAACAGCATGGTATTGGCACAAAAACAAACACATAGACCAATGGAAGAGAATAGAAGATACAGAAACAAATCCATACACTTATAGTCAATTGATTTTTGACAAATGTACGAAACACATACATTGGAGAAAGACAGCCTTTTCAACAAATGATGTTGGGAAAACTGGTTATCCATTTGTAGGAAAATGAAATTAAATCCCCACCTCTCACCCTGCAAGAGTCAACTGAAGATTGATGAAAGACCTGGTAATTAGACCAGAGTCTTGAAATTACTAGAGGAGGGCATAGTTTAACACTTCAAAGTATAGGAAGAGGTAGAAACTTTCTCAGTAAGACCTCCAAACTGCAGGAAATTAAAACAAGAATAAAAAATGGGATGGCATTAAACTTAAAAGTTTCTGCTCATCAAAGGAAACTATCAAGAATCTAAAGAGAGAGCCTACAGAATGGGAAAAGATCTCTGCCGGCTATTCCTCTGATAGAGAACTAATATCTAGAATATATAAAGTACTTAAGACTTAACAATAGAAAAAAACCAAATAACCCAATCAAGAAATGAGCAATTGAACAAAATAGATGGTTCACCAAAAAAAATACAAAAAGGAAAACATGAAAAAATGTTCAACATCATCAGCAGTCAGGGAGATGCAAATTAAAACTACACTGATATTCTATCTAATCCTAGTCAGAATGGCAATCATCAAGAAATCAAACAACAATAAATGCTGGAGAGGATGTTGGGAAATAGGAAGTCTTCTACACTGTTGGTGGGATTGCAAATTAGTATAGTTGCTACAGAGGTCAGTGTGCAGATTCCTCAAAAAATTGAGAATGGATCCACCATATTATCCACCTATACCACTTCTGGGAATCTTTACAAAGGGACCAAAATCAGAAAATTATAGTAATATATGCATGTTCATATTTATAGCAGCACAATTCACAATAGCCAAATTATGGAACCAACCTCGGTGTCCATCAACAGATGAATGGATTACAAAATTATGGTATTTACACACAGTGGAATTCTACTCAGCAAAAAAGAAGAAAAAATTATGTCATTTGCAGGAAAATGGATGGATCTGGAGAACATTATATTAAGTAAGATTAGCCATTAACAGAAAGTGAGGGGTCATATGTTTTCTCTCATATTCGAAAGCTAGGGAGTAATCAGGATACCAGAGAAATTTAAGATAATGGAGGAGAAACTCCAGTGGAGCTAGGGAGGTGGTTTAGGGATGGGGGGGGAAGGAGGATTAATGAAGGAATCACTTCCATTGACATTATGTACATATGTGAGAATACGAATGTCCATCTCAATATCCTTTATGGGGAATGGGGGAAGTAAGGAGGGAGCCAGGGGAAAGCTCACCAAGTGCTGTGTGTATGCATGTCACTATCACTATGAACTACATTATAATGTGAGACTATAATGCAACAAAAAAGTATAAAAAAAGAAATTTTAAAATAGAAAAAGAAAAAGAACTAGAAAGTAGGAATTCAAACATTCTCAACACAAATAATATAAATGTTTTAAGGAGATGAAAATTCTAATAATTCTAATTTGATCATTGTACATTGTATACATATTTCAAATTATCACACTCTACCTCAAAAATAAGTATGACTAAAATATAAATAAAGCAATTTTTAAGGAAAAATAGAAAAAACGGATGGAAATTAACATTTTACAATGAAATAAAAAGTAATGACAAAGTAATGTGTGTAAATTTTAAGACTTCCATATTTTAAAATAACAACTGAAAATATAAAGCAGATTTAATAAAAATATATTGTGGTGTTTATAACATAAGTGTAGTACGTGTTTGAGAAAAATAGCATATAGGCTGGTGATAAGAGTTAGCTCTTTTATTCTTCATGAAGTGATACAATATAACTTAAGGGTAGACTATGATAAGTTAAAATTTTATGCTTTAAAACCCAAAGCACTACTGAATTTTTAAAAATGAGACAGAGATAGAGAATTAAAGATAATATGCCTAGTGTACTAATGATGGGAGCCAACTAGAGCTGGTTTGTTGAAGAAGAAAAGCAGCATTTAGAATGTCAATGCTTATAAGACTGCAATTTATTCCAGGAAAATCATAGAACATATCAAAAGCATAAAGTAAAAATATGCTTTGTTACTAACGGCTACTTCAAACCAAGCAGTCTGAACGTACCAAGCACACACTTCAGCTGACCTCCCAGACAGGATCCTACTATACCCACTCGTTTTTCAGATCAGGAACCATTAACATGTGAACCAGAACACCTCAGAACCAGGGAGCTTGACGCCCACTATCTTCTGGGTTTCGTCTATGCTTTTTTTTTTTTTTTGTCACACAGACACATTATTGCTATGTGACAACTCACAATGATCAAAGCCTGTAAGGGCCTCATCAAAACCAGGTACAGAGAATCAATCTTTCTGTTCCCAGTAATACTGATAGGCTGGCACAAAGTGTTTCCCAAATGGTTTCAGATCCAAAGTGTGTGTGTGTGGTGGGGGGGAAGCTGTCACTCAGCACATTTTTGCATAACCAGAGGTCAGTGCCATGCAGATACATCCCCACTTCGGAGAAAAAGCTCAGCCCAACTCCAGGCCTGCTGGGATGAATTTTGATGTCACAGTCCACCCCACTGACCCATGGCATGAGCTTTTTATGACAAAACAATCACTTCTGTTTTGACAGCAAATTACCTGCCGTATAGCATGATGAGATCAACTAGACAGAATGAATGTACAGGTTCCTAACATTTGTAATAACTGGTGATGTGGATCTAAACAGTTTAAGCACATATTAAAATAAACTTCATGTATTATATTTCTATAATAACTTCACAAAATGTTTTACTTCCCAAAACTAATATACAGTTTTTAGTATATATTTGTTGTATGAATAAGATGTATAATCAATCTATCATTAATCATATTTAAATCTTCTGTTCACACATCTCAGAACCAGAGGTCCAGGTGGAGTCTACCCCATGACCTCTTATACCTGATCGCCAAGGTGTATTACAGCTACATGACCATTCCTAATGGCAGAGACCTCTGGGGGCTCATTGAAATCAGTTACAAACCATCCGGTCACTGCTTTCAAAAGACAGTATTGTCAAATTCATACAAACCACCCAACAGCAACCTAAGAAACAGGATTAACCAGGCTACAAAATAACACTGCCATTCATTGTATTTCATCCTTTGCCCAGGAGTTCATGCCACAAGGTTATGTATCTTACTTGAGTGCAGCACATCAAACTAACTGAAGGCCTTGTAACACACCAACAACAGAGATAAAGTCCAACCATAAAAAGGCCCAGTCAACAATATAAAGACTATAAATAAGAAAAGATGAGCAAGAAATATTCAGGGAATTTAGAAAACAAAGAGCAAAGTGGTAGATTTTTACTCATGCAAATAAAGAAATACATAAATAATCATAACAGAAATAATTTAAACTACCCAATTACAATACAGATATTTGCAAATGAGACTAAAAATCAGGAGACAATTACAAAACACCTACTTTAAAATGAAAGATATGAATAGTCTAAATATAAAGGGGTGAAAATTATATACCTAATACTAATATTAATATTAATCGAAGTGAAAATGGAATGGCTATATTAATATCAAAAGAAATATATTTTAGAGAAAACAATATAATAAGGGATAAAAATGGATATACATGAATATAATATGCACAAATTTACCTAAAGTACAGCAAATTAAATGTTCATGCAACCATTGACAAAACTTCTAAATTAATAAGGAAAATAACCTTGGCAAACCTAAAAGGAAACAGATAAATCAATAATTTTAGTCAGATTTTATAAAACTTCTATTCCAATAACTGATAGAATAAGTCTATAAAATTCACTAAGGACATGTGATACTTGAATAACAAACACTACTGGCCAACTCAATCTAATTTGTGTTTATGAATTACCCACCAAGAGCAAAGTGCACATACTTTTCAAGTATACAAAGAACAATTAGTAAGATATGTCATCATCTGGTCCATAAAACAAATCTGATTTAGAAGGAATCACATCCAACAAAACATGTTTTATAACAACATGATGATATTAAACTAAAAATGAATGGCATTGAAATATCTTGAAAATCTCTAAATATTTAGAAACAAACTAATACATTTAGAAGTAATACATAGGTCATAGGAAAAAAATCAGAAGAGAATTTAAAAGTTCTTTGAACTAAATAAAAATTAAAGACAACATAGCAAACTTAGTGAGATACATCCAAAGTGCTTCTCATAGAGAAATTTGTAGTGCTGAAAGCTATGTTAGAAAGAACAAGGTCCAGCCGGGCGTGGTGGTGCACGCTTGTAATCCCAGTACTTTGGGAGGTGGAGACCAGAGGATCCGGGTTCGCGGCCAGCCTCAGCTCTCTCGCTCTCTCTCTCCCTGTCTCTCTCTCTCTCTCTCTCTCCTTAGTGAGGCCCTCTGCAACTTCGTGAGACCCGGTTTCAAAATAAAGTATAAAAATAGGGCCGGGGGCGTAGCGCGGAGGTAGAACGCCCCTGGGTTCAATCCCTGGTACCACAAAAAAAAAAAAAGAAAGAACAAGGTCCCAAGTTAAGGACCTTAACTTCCACCTTTGGGAACAAGAAACAGAAGATCAAATTAAGCTCAAGTTAACGTATAGGAAAAGAAAAAATAATATTGGAACAGAAAATAATGGAAGAAATAAAACCAAGAGTACTTTCCTTAAGATCAATAAAATTAATAATTTTCTATATAGGTTGATAAAAAAGAGAGGAAATAATAATACTAATACAAATAAGAGAAAAAACATCACTACAGATACCAAGTACTTATATTAGGAAGAAAATACTGAAATACTATGAACTTTTTAAAATAAATCAACAAATTCGATGACATGAAAAATATAATTTGCCAAGCTCATTCAAGAATGTCCCAGATCCAGAGAGCTTCACTGTCCAATTCTACCAAATATTCAGAGAAGAAAATAATACAACACTACATAAATTTATCATAGAAACTCAATAAGTGAAATGTTTCCAAATTGTTTATTAATCTGATATAATATTGACACCAAAAATATACAAAGATATTACAGGAAACTACCTACCATCCCTCTCTCAGATGCAAATATCCTTAAAATTTTTAGAAAATTTAATTAAAATGTGCCTATTAACTTGTAATCCTAGTACTTGTTAGGCTGAGACAGCAAGATTGCAGGCTCATGGCCAGCCTGAGCAACTTAGTGAAACCCTGTTTCAAAGTAAAAAAAATAAAATAGAGCTGGGGGTGTATCTCAGAGACAGAATACCCCTGGGTTCAACCCCTGGTACCAAGAAAAAAATATATATGTATGTATGTATATAACATCTCAACAATGCTGATGTATAATACCTACCAAAAGTTTATAACTTCTTACATAAAAGATTGAATACTTTTCCCCTAAGAGCAGGAACAAGACCACTGCTTTTTTTCAGCATAGCCTAAGAAGGCCTATACAAGATAGCCATTCTGTTTGGAAACAAATGAATAACTGCTCCCTGGAATGCTTCACTCTCGACTATCCATGCCCAGCTGCTTCTTTACTTTTTGTTCGCAGCTGAAATATTGCAGGCTCAAAAACATCTTCTGATACCCAACCTGAAATAGCCCTAGGTCACCCTCTTCTCTCTCCCGTTAATGGTTTTATTTTTATATTAGTACTTGTTATTTTCTGGTACTTTCTTATTTTAACTAGACAGCAAAATTTAGAGAGCAGAGACCTATCTGCCTTTTCAGTTTAGTATTCCCAACCTTGAGATGAGTTCCTGGAGCATAGTAGGTGGTCAATAATTTGTTTCTTGAGTTAAATGATATTTAATGAAAGTAGATTAAAGTCATATAAATTTGCATACTTGTCTGAACTATATGCATATACATATGTATAAATTCCACTACTGAAATGTCTTTAGTCTTATTGTTTTCTGATCCTACTAATTTGATAAAAAAGTGGTTAATTTTACATTTCTATTAACTTTAATAGTTTGTATAATTAAATTTTGCAACTTAAAGTAGTTTTTATAATTTATAAAATAGTTTATATAATTAAATTTTACAACTTAAAAGTGCAGACTTTCTAGAGATATTTTAGAAATATTAATATTAAAATAATATTTTTCTATTTGAAAATGATCTGATTGCCAGGCATGGTGGTGTCTGAATGCATTCCCAGTATGTGGTAGTCTGAGACAGGATGACCACAAGTTCAAGGCAGAGTGCAGTAATTTAGGAAAAATGTGTTTTAAAATATAAGATAAAATAGGGCTGTGGGTGTAGCTAAGAATTAAAGTGCCCCTTAAACCCCAGTACCACACACAAAATATAAATAAACAAGGAATAAAAAAGAAAACAATGTAATTGATCAAGATCAGTTATATTGGTTTTCTTCATGAGCTCTTTTTAAACAAAAACAGCTATCTTAGATCATAAAATTTTTATGCAAGTCAGTTTAAGAAATTCTTAAAAGAACTTTGATGAAAATACATTATGTTGCCATCCATGTTGAACTTAAAGAGGACAGTAAGAATAATTCTATTATATGAGTCCACCATATGTTAGCACTGCTACACTGATCTAATGAGATTTTAACCTTATTTTTACCCATACATAATTTGCCTTAAATTGAGAGACATTGATCAAATTTGTTATAATCATGTGAAAGATAGATATACCACCTTTGAGTAAGTTCTCAGAAACTCTCCTAATATCTAGATTCACAGACTCTAAGACGACACTGTTTAAAAGCTTTTTTCTATTCCCTTCTCTCCTCTCCTCTCCTCTCCTCTCCTCTCCTCTCCTCTCCTCTCCTCTCTTCTCTTCATTTCTTACCTTTTCTTTTTTTTTTCAGTGCAAATATTAAACCCAGGGCCTCACACATGCTAGACAAGTGTTCTACCAATGAGGTGCACCCCTAACCCTAAACCTTCGCTTTTCTAAGTGTTTGCAATTCTAGGTCACAGTTCCGAGCCTCTAAAAGGTTTGAATTAATAATGCTATTATGTTATATAATCTAGTTCTGTACACAGAAGAAATCAGGGTTCATATGTTTACATTCTCATTATAAACATTTATGCAGTCCATTAACCACTTAATATCTTTGGGGATATCATAAATTACATCATATTATTATAAATATTACTATGAAACCATCACATTTTAGACATATGACACTTCACTTTTACAGTAAATAAACAAATACCTAAAAGTAAGAACATTGGTTTTCCCTAAAGAGTTTGGAGGTTAAAGAAATGTGTACTGTTATTCTCACTTAATTAGGGAGGGAACAGATTCTAATGCTCTTAAGTTCCTGAGTCATCAAATGGATCTAGGTCCATTTCTAAGCACATAGTAAGGGATGCCCACTGAATAAGTTTATACCAGGCAGCTTTTCTAGGGCAAAGTTTAAGCCATGGTTTTTGGCCTCAGTAACTCTAGGATTTCCTTTCTAAGTTTTAGTTTTCTTAACTATGAAATGAGGAAAGCAGTATGGGATATCGTGAGGATCCTGCCTGCGATATGCTTACCACAGGATCTCAAGCTCAATTTAATTAGGGGTATAGGAGGGGGAGCCACTTCCTACAGGACACACAATTGTGTAGTGGAAATCCAGAGAACAAAAATATTTCCACTCACAACTTTCCCATTTCTTTTAGTTTCTACTAGATTTTTTTTCTGAACATAAATATAAATGCATCATTGTAAACAGAATTAAAAAAAATTTTGTTTAGTCTACTTAGGATTCTTTTCAGTTGGAAGGAGCATATATTTATTGCCTTACTCTACTCTTATCCACACCACTGTAGATAATGTTGAAAAAAATAATTGACTTAAATGAAACTACAGACTAGAATAGGTCAAAGCAAGAATTGCTCTTACTGCCTATAAGAGCTGAGGCTTAGAACATGATGATTTACAAAGACATGGCAGAGACAAAGGTGAAATAATAATAGTGGAAAGTTAATGGGGTTCGAACATTGACTGGATCTTTCTCTATCTCTCCCCCCCCCCGCCACCCTTCTTCAAAATGATGTGTATGTCTGGTTTCGATGGTGCTTTTAAGGTTGATTTCGGCAATTTCAAAGGAAGATGAGTTAGAGGGAAAAAAATCAGTCTGGATAAATATCCTCATACCCGAACACCCTGTTAGTGTATCATTCCATCAAATATATTTTCATTTTAAGCTCAAATTGTGATTTTTGCTTTATTCTATAACTTCCTTAGTGCCTGTTCCTGGTACATCCAGCAAAATAATAGGATGAGAGTTGAAGTGAGAACTAGAGCAGTTAAGGACATTAGAAATGAGACTCCTTTATGGGAAAGAAAAGTTTATACCATAACTCAGAAACTGATGTAGACTTTTTTTTTTTTTTTGGCGGTACCGGGGATTGAACGCAGGGGCGTTCTACCTCCGCGCTACGCCCCCGGCCCTATTTTTTATACTTTATTTTGAAACCGGGTCTCACGAAGTTGTGGAGAGCCTCACTAAGGAGAGAGAGAGAGAGAGAGAGAGAGAGAGAGAGAGAGAGAGCTGAGGCTGGCCACGAACCCGGATCCTCCGGTCTCTGCCTCACAAAGTACAGGGATTACAAGCGTGCGCCACCACGCCCGGCTGATGTAGACTTTTTAAAATCAGAATAAAGAATGCATTTCTATTTTAATGTTTTTTTGGAATATTAGAAACAACAAATACATATATTTTAGAGAAAAAGTACATACAAAGCTTACTTATAAATTAATGCTGTATGCATGTTACATAGATTAGATACATTGTATATTTTATACATGGGTATAAACAACAAATTTCCAGCTATAGCATGTGTTAAGTTACTGAAAGTATTCCATTGTAAATGCTGAATTTGATTTCCCACTCAATAGGCTTATTTACAGGTATATGTAGTATTGTACACAAGTGTTAGCTTTTTGAATAAGAACTCAAGAAATATAAGAAAAAATAGCTCTAAACTAAAGGTCTGGATATTTGGAATGAAGAACAATTTCAAATACATCTCGGCATCTTTTAAAGTCTTTTCATGAATAGGCCTATGTCTCAATAGATGATTTTATTTTCAAGCCAATTTTTGTTATTGTTTTTATTTGTAGTTTTAGCAATAGGAAAAACACTTTCAAAAACTTACTTTTAATTCCTATGTATCACCAATCCAGTAAGCTCTGTTCATAAAACTCAGAATCACATTTTGAATAAGAATTTCAAGTTAAGATATATAGACAGAAATGTATACAGTGCTATTGTAAGATGCCGTATCTGTGAGAATCACTGGGTTTCTGGAACTGAGGTGGACATTCAGCTGCAAGAACGTGGCTTCTACAAGGGCAAGAGTAGGTCACACTCCAATTTCAGTGTAATAAACTCATCATTTTAACAAAATCGAATGTTTTAGATCTCTATATTTGACCTTAAAATACACAACATGTCCTTTTCTAAAGCAGAATGCGCCAACATGGGAACTCTAATAAATATTTATAAACAGCAATAAGAACTCTCCTCGTGAGTTATTTACTTTCACCATATAGAAGTAGATGAAAGTAGACATTTTTTTGCCTACTAAGTTGGGCTCCAAATATGTTAGTTACTCTGGCAAGACACCTTGGGGTGCCACCCGCAGCTATATTTTCAGAGGGAGGTAGGGAGCTTCAAAGGAAAGTAAAAGAGGTGGGAAGTTTCAAAGGAGAACAAAAGAGGAAAATATAAATTGCATGGGATTGCTTCTTATTTCTGCTCCTACAGTTCAATAATTAAATGCCAGAAACTGGAGGACACATTTTGAAAGGGTTGGGATAAGATTTTGGACAAAGAGCAGTTTCCAGAGTCTGAGGCCACTACCCTGGAGAAGCTTGTGCAAGGCAGTGGCCAAGCAGAGATTCTTGACGGCCTCTTTCAGGAAGTGAGTCAGAGAATCTTCAGCAGGTAGTTTTCTGATCCTTGCACGGAAGCTGTGACACAGGGAGAAAGGAAATATCTCGAAGAATCCAGAGATAGCATTGTCAAAGCAAAAATGGCACCACATGAAGGTCAACAGTTGAGGAATGGGCAAGAGAGACCAGAAAGTTGTCTGAACACAGCTCTGATTAAATAAAGACTGGGATGCTTTCTTCTGTGTTGGAATGAGGGGAAAATGGACCATCTAAGCCACCTGACATTCAAAACATGAGAAGTAAATTTTCCCTATCTTTGTGACCCTAAGTAGTTCAGCAACTTGGAGCAGGGCACACATTGAAGTTAGACTCCTACCTCCCCACCGAAATGAAAAGATAGGAGGGCTAACTCACTTGATATTTATAATTCAAGGAAACAGCAGCTAACTCCTAGAGAAAGACCTTTCTGGATGATAAAACTGGATAGAAGCCTTTTCTAAGATTTACATCTGAAAAAGGGCAGAAAAGGAACTTGCAAATTCAAGTTGCCTTCTGTAAATAATAAGAAAGTGTGTGTGTGTGTGGGGGGGGGGAGCAGCAGAGCCTAGAATTAGGAAGAAGGCTGTCTCTGGTTTAATTACACCCCGGGGAACATCAAAGTCCTCTTGGTCAGGGTCATTGGTGTGGGCTCTGTTGCCACCCTAGCAGGGAAGGCTCAGGATCTGCTGCTACTGTCACTGGTGGTGGTCACTCACACACTGAGGCCAGAGCAGGAGAGAAACAGCAGTGTGGATGTCCTTGAGCCCACAGACCATTGTGCACGCATGTGGTGAAGCACTACTTGAAGGGAAAAGAATTACTGACAATTATACCAGCAGAAAGGTGTGCCAATGGATTTGTATTTTAAAAAAAAAGAAAGTTATTTCATAATCATGGGCTAGAGAGACCTGGAATATGTATAGTGAATTATATTTCTCTATGTTCTTTTATCCACTTGTGTAAGCTGGGTTATTCTCAGCAAAGTCTTCTTTTTCTTTATATAGTCCCAAGTTAAATAGCACTTCCAGATACTCTTATTTAATTCCCTCTTAGATAAAAATTACTTGTCTCTAACTGCTAGAGACAAGATAGTGGTACTTCTGTGAGTAAAACCAGACAATTGAGCCTCCTCTCTTATTTAAAGAATGATGTCTTAGTTTTTCTATTCTTCCTTTTCTTTTCTCATGAGCACTGCATGAATTAGAAAAAATATACTCTTTTTTTTTTTAAAGAAGCAAGAGTTAAGGGAAAACTGTTAATTGTTGTGCAGAGAAATAAGCCTTCCCTTGCAGAAATGTCTTTTTGTTTAAGAACTGAACAATCTTAAAGAGGTTTATTTTTCACTGAGGAATTTCTCTGGGTAGTTAACATCCTCTAAATCTGTGTGAGAGGATTTAATATGTAAAATTTCTTAATTTATTTGACTAAAACATGTGTTGTCCTTAAAGTGAGATTAATATATTATAGACAGGCTTACTCGGGCCAATGTTAGGAAAGTGATGTGGTTCAAATTCCTTAGCATGATTGCACAGAGAGAGCAGCAATTATTTTGCAAAAGACTGACCTGAGCCTAGAAGTACCAGGAGCTAGATTCTTCTCCTTCCTCAGTACTGAAGAGGCTAATCTGTGAAATCAAAGAAAAAAGCTCATTTTCTTTTCTTTTTTTTTTTTTTCTGTGGTATTGGGAATTGAACCTAAAGGCATTCTACCTCTGAGCTATACCCCCAGACTGATTTTATTTCTTATTTGGAAACAGGGTCTCACTAGGTTGCTGAGAGCCTCACTACATTGCTGAGGCTGTCCTTGAACCTGGGATTCTCCTGTCTCAGTCTCCCGAGTACTAGGATTACAAGCGTGCACCACCATGCCAGGCTAAGAATCTCATTTTCAAAACAATGGAAGCATTTAGCAGGGCCCAAAAAACTAACCAATGGGATGGCCAAGTCTCAGTTAATGAATTTGTTTTATTCTTGTTTGATGGAATTCTTATTTTACACAATGCTGATTCATATTTGTGCAGCATTAAATGCTATACTTTTCTACCCCACAGCTGGCTTAATTTTTCTACTGAATGTTCCTTCCATGCATACTTCATAGTTTCATTCCTGAATCTCTTTCATTCACATTGAATGGTTACCAATGGCTTCAGTTGCTTTTGGGCTTTCCCTTAAGATTTTATGAGGAATGCCCATTATCTATGTGATATCTTGGAGCTCAGGAAACTCTCATAAACATTAGAAAAACCTCTGTGTTTCATTGAATTGAGGATGTGTATCTTTCACATTTTCTTATGTTAGAAATTGAGATAGGTCCCTATTGGTGATATCGTGTGATAGTTTTAACCTGGTGGCAATCAAGATATAGCTGTGTTTATGAATGCACAGACATCAAGCCATCTGCACCCAAATATTCAAAGTCAGTTTCAACATTTTAGAAACAAAATCGGATAATAGTGAGCTTGTGTTAATTCATAGGAACCAAAGGTTGTAGGGAAGTGATGTATCTGACATGTTTAGTAACATGGCAGGGTCACCTTCAAAAGATTTGCACTTCCTAAAGGCAAACTAGAGCAGGAACACATGTCAATGGCTTCCAGACATTCGGTGGATTCTTTTAAGAAATGATGTATCATGGTGCTGTTGAAGGCATTCAGGATGACATTAGGTGGAAAAACAAGAGCATGAAGGTCATGAGTTAACAAGCTACTCAGAAACTTGTGCTTTAAAAGTGAAAGAGTTTTAGAAAAACCTTAACTGGTTTGTTCTTATATATGTAAGAATTATATATCTAAAATATATATCTAATTAGAAAATAGTTCTTCTAGAAAATAAAATTATATATGATAAAAGAGACTGTTTCAAAGTATAGTTGACAAAAGTTTTGTTATAATATAGAATTAGCCATTAAAACCATGCTAACTTTGTCAATGAAATATACAAAATCATATTAAATTTAATGCTATGCTTATCTTAATAAAGTATTATTTTTTGGAAAAGATTATGTTCCTAGTTCTTGGAATATTTGTCAAAATGAGAAAATGTTTAAAATATGCATATACTATTCTAACTTAGCATATTATAAGCTTAAAAATTTTGTTTCTTAGAGCCGGGCGTGGTGATGCACACTTGTAATCCCAGTACTTTGGGAGGCGGAGACCGGAGGATCCGGGTTCGCGGCCAGCCTCAGCTCTCTCTCTCTCTCTCTCTCTCTTTCCCTGTCTTTCTCTCTCTCTCTACCTAGTGAGGCCCTCCGCAACTTTGTGAGACCCGGTTTCAAAATAAAGCATAGAAAAATAGGGCTGGGGGTGTAGCACGGAGGTAGAATGCCCCTGGGTTTTTCTTTTATTGCGGTACTGCAAATAAAAAAAAAATTTGTTTCTTTTTTCAAATAAGTTTATATATATCAAGTAAAATCTCAATCATGTCTCCAAATGATTTTCTGTAGAACATCAGAAAGAATTTACACAATTCTATAATTTGAAAATACCCTCTTCAGTTCTTCCTTCCCCCCTCCCATCTCCCTCAGTTAGGTCCCCTCCTTCACTCCACTAAGGTTTCTCCTCCTTTGTCTGGAGTCTCTTCTATGTCCCAATTTCTCCCTAGCTTCTGAATAGGAGGGAGAACATCTGACCTTTCACTTTTTGTGACTGGCTAATCTCACTTCACATAATATTCTCCAGTTCCATCCATTTCCCTGCAAATGACATAATTTTGTTTTTCTTTATGGCTGAGTAGAATTCCATTGTGTGTATATTCCATCATTTTATAATCCATTCATCTGTTGATGGACATCTCAGCGGGTTCCATAGTTTGGCAATTGTGAATTTTGCAGCTATAAATATAGATATGCATGCACTACTATGGTAGTTTGGTTCCAATTCTTTTGGGTAAATACCCAGGTATAGCTGGGTCATGTCACTGGACATGATATATATACACAAACTTATCAAAGCCAATCACTGTGCTGAGCATGGGAAGGTCTTAATGAATATTGTGTGCATCTATGCCTCTACCACCCTGAACTTCAGCTAGATATATGATTATAGTGTGCCAATTAATAAAAAAGAAAGAAAATACCCATGTATTTGCAAGTAAATATTTAAGAGTACACTCCCAAGAGTAGATAAAACAAGTTTTTTAAAAGAAGCACTGCGGGGGATGGTGGGGAGATTATCCTGGGGAGCCTTGGCAATCCAACTCTTAAAACTTCCTTTGTTCGTAAACTGGATGGGTTATCAGTACAAATGGGATCAATTGGTTAGTGTAGTATCTCTGGTGCTGATGAGGATGAAGGAAATAGTAGCTGTATGGTGGTTGCTGCTCAGCATCATTTGATAAGGTGTGATAATAGCAGGTTTTGGTGGGCTTATAACAAAACCAAGGTAAAATATGAAACAAGAGATCTCTTTGAAAATATTTAAGAATATAAAATGAAATATGTGATTCTGGTGGTGAGATAAGTATAGAGATCAATGAAGTAGAGATGAGAATCTAAATATTATATAATGAAGTTAATGGCTCTTTAAAAAACATTAACTATTTTCTTTCATAAAACACATTCATCTCAGTATCTCCTATAATTTAAAAGTAATTTACAAAGGTCTAAATATTTTAGAAAATTATTGTCAAATATACCAGGTCCTGATCCCTGGAACCTATAAATGTCATCTTACATGAGGAAAAGTTTTTGCAGAGACCATTAAATGAAAGATCTCAAGATGGGAAAATTATTCTACGTTTTCTGGGTGGATTCTAAATGCAATCATATGTATCATTGGAAGAGAGGAATAGAGGTAGTGTTGACAACAAATACAGAGAGAAGTTGTGAAAATGGAGCATAAATTTGGAGAAGTTGGCCTTGAAGATTTCAGTGATGTAGCCACAAGTCAAGGAATGCTAGCAGTCTCTAGAAGCTGAAGGAGGTAAGGATTGGATCATCTCTAATTTAGGATAAATCTTCAGTGCCATTTCAGTTCCAGGGTTGCTCTGAGGGTCAGCTGACGTCTTGGGCAGTATATCTATCCCTGGCCTCTTTCTTTCTGGTTCTGCTTCCTGGCTGTCATGAGCTGAGCAGTTTTCATCTGCCAGTCCCTATCGCCATGATTTTTCTGCCTTGGAGTTAGCCAGCCACGGAATTGAAACTGTAAGCCAAAATAAATTATTCTTCCTCTAAGTTGTTCTTGTCAAGTACTTTGTGACAAGAAGCTAACTAACATCATATCTACAAAAGTCCTTACCAAAAGGTTGCCATAGCAATGAAGCCAACCCTTAACACTCTACTTAAACTTGAAGTTCCCTTCTCAGCATGGCACATATATTCATCCAACCCAGTTGGGTCCATTTTGTTTTTCCACTCCTTGTGTTTTTGTTATTAGTCAGGCTTTGCTAGAGGAACAGAACTCACAGGATTTATATGTGGTAGAAGGAGATTGATCAAATCAGCTTACAGTCCAAAGCAGTGTAGTCCCAAGGGGCCCCCTGAACACAACGAGCTGGAGGAATCAGCAGCTAGTTGAGTGGTCCAAGAGCTGGAGTCTCAGAATAGGAGCAACCAGTAATGCATTTCCAGTCCAAGATGGGAAGTCAGGAAACTCTCTGGAGAAACAATGGTGAAAGTCCAGTTCAAAGAGCTGAAGGCCAATGTTCCAGGCGAGAGCAGATGTGCTTTCCTAAGGAAGAACCATGCACACATTCACACAACTTTCTCCTTTTTATCCAGGTCCTGCTCCTATCAGAACAGGGCTGCCCACAGTCAGGGCAGGACTTCCCCTTCAATCTGCCATTACGTAAACCAATCATCTCATCAACACACCCAAAGTCATCTAATCTTCTGTGTTTCATAATCCAATTGAGTTGACAATCCAGATTAACCATCACACTTTTCTCACCACTATTTTCACTTTTAAATGACTACATGTAAAATTAAGCACTTCTGAAGAAACTACAACAGAAGTCTTCTTGCAAATGCCAGACAGCGACAACTTCTTTCTCCTCAAAGGAGGTAAAGGGCAGGCCCACCTGGCTGCATGGAAGGACCTGGAGCCTCGGCTTGGAGATTGCTCCAAGGCAGTCAGAAAACCAGTCCTTAAACCGGGCATGGTGGCGCACGCTTGTAATCCCAGTACTTGGGAGGCAGAGACTGGAGGATCTGGGTTCGTGGCCAGCCTCAGCTACTTAGTGAGGCCCTCCGCAACTTTGTGAGTCCCGGTTTCAAAATAAAGAATAAAAAATAGGGCCAGGGGTGTAGCTCGGAGGTAAAACGCCCCTGGGTTCAATCCCTGGTACCGCAAAAAAAAAAAAAGAAAGAAAACCAGTCCTTATTTCTGATCTTTGTATCTGACCTAATTCTCATGACATTAGGTAAAAGAGTAGACAATTCCTGCTGAGAATGCAGCAAAATGTTTAGGATATTGTTCAAACACCAAAAGACATGCCATGTACGTCTCACCATGCCTCCACATGTGAACGCACTGGACATTTTCTACTAACTGTATAAGCTTGTCTATAGGAAAGGATTACTAAAGTAATGACATAAGAACCAGAGTCAGTATTTCCATCGTGTAATAAACATGTGTCAAAGGTTAAAAGTAACTTTCGGGGGGGGTTGGTGTTGGGGGTTGAACCCAGGGACATTCTAACTCCGAGCTACACCCCCAGCCCTATTTTATTTCTTATTTTGGAACAAGGTCTCACTAAGTAGCTGAGGCTGTCCACAAACCTGCAATCCTTCTGTCTCAGCCTCTCAAGTACTGGGATAATAAGTGTGTGGCACCACATCCAGCTAAAAGTAACTTTTAACTCTCTCTCTCTCTCTCTCTCTCTCTCCCTTGTTTTTTCTGACAGTCTAGCAATGCTATTATTTCAGACCAGGGGGCAGATCCTCTCTGATTTCCTTACCTTAACCTGCCACCATCAATGTATTTATCCAATGTACTGATTTATGACTTTTTTTCTGTGGCTATAAAAGCTCTTGTAACCCTTTCTATGATGGAACATATATTTTAGGGTCATTTAAATCCTCATTCCCAGGCCATGGTGACTCATATTTGGCTCAGCATAAACTGTTATCTTATTTTCCTTTAAAGCAGAGTGATTTTTTTGCATGGACATATACACTGGATCTCTTTGTAATATTAATTATTTATTGTCTATTTTTTCTTGATAGAACATAACATTCAAGAGAGCAGATATCTTATTTTTTTTTACAATACATCCCCCAAATCCTGTGGATTGTGTGGTTCATGTTATTAAGTATCTATGTAAATGACTTGCTCAATACTATCATTTGACCCAAATGGGTTATTGTCCCAACCTGTGTCTTCTTTTTAATTTTTCCTTATTTTTAATTCAAAGTTGATTCATTTCACGTGTGAACCTTCTCTGACATCAATTTCTGGTGGATTAAACTATATATGTGTAGCAGTTGAGAACATTTATTTTATTTTATTTCTTTAGTTTCACAGGTGACTCTGAGAGTAAACTCAGATTAAACATTTCTTCTGGAAGCCTTGAAAAGGTTGGAGCTGATTCCCTCTTTGAATTACTATGCGCTACATACACCAGATGGCAAAAGTACTTTGAGAGTTTTGTGAGAAAATTAAATATATATGTCTAGACAAGAGCATCAGTAAAACTATCATTAGAAACAAATAAAATACCTAACACTTTGAACTATAAAAGATTGCATGGGTAGATTTTTTTGTTTAATGCTATTATCACTGATATTTTGTTTCATGTATGTCTACAAGATATCTCAATGTATTGGAGTGGTATGAATAAGCTGGAATATATACTGATTTCATAGATAAACAAAAAAAGACGTGTGCCCTCTCTCTAGGAGTGCATATTTTAATGGGGGGAATGAAAGATCTCTTAGATGCATTTTCTTTTTTTTTTTGTGGTACCAGGGATTTAACCTGGGGTGCGTTCTACCTCCGTGCTACACCCCCGGCCCTATTTTTTATACTTTATTTTGAAACCGGGTCTCACGAAGTTGCGGAGGGCCTCACTAAGTAGAGAGAGAGAGAGAGACAGGGAGAGAGAGAGAGAGAGAGAGAGAGAGAGAGCGCTGAGGCTGGCCGCGAACCCGGATCCTCCGGTCTCCACCTCCCAAAGTACTGGGATTACAAGCGTGTGCCACCACACCCGGCCTTAGATGCATTTTCTATTGTAGTAGAATAGGCTTTACATGGGGATGTGAAATAATCCTGTAAATCAGAAAAAATTACTTTAACTGAATCTTAAAATACCTAGTTTAAAAAGTGAGCTAAAGGCATTTCAGGAATAAAGAAAATCAGGGATGTAATAATCACTAATTGGTGAGAAGTTCAATATATCTGAAAGACGAGATGTGTCTATTGGCTCTATATTGGCAGAGTAAGAGAAGTTGGGCAAGAATTACCTAATTGTGAAGTGATTCTATCATCAAACATCACGAGGCTTTATTTTTTCTTTCTTCCAGCTTTAGAAATAATATTAAAGGTAAAACTTTGAGCACCTCTTAATTATAAATCTTTTCCTAGTAAACATATCATTATTTCTCTGAACAAAAGCTTAATAATTGATGACAATTGTCGACCCAGCAGCACATTTTCTTTCTAACTGCCAACAAAGACAGGAGATAGATTTAAGCAATGATATTTTATGTAAAATTACACTTTTCAGAATTGCAGACTCAAATTCAGAAACACCTACCCTGAACTGAGAAAATAAACAATATTATAGGACTAGTTTCTACTCCATTATTATTCAAAATGTTTAGCATATTGTTCAAACATCAAGAGACTTGCCACATAAGTCTCAACATGCTTTGACATGTGAACGCATTGGACATTTTCTACTTACTATACAAGCTTACCTATAGGAAAGGATTACTAAAAATAAAGACATAAGAACCAGAACCAGTATTTCCAGTGTGAAATAGAAAAAACATGTATCAGAGGTTACCAAAAATAAGGACATAGAACCAGAAACAGGATTTACATTGTGAAATGGTCATGTATCAGAGGTTAAAAATAATTTTTAACTCTCTCTCTCTCTCTCTCTCTCTCTGACAGTCTTGAGATGTCATTTTTACAAATCAAGAACTTTGAAAAGTAGCATTAGTCTGTTGTTCAACTTTGTTAGTAAACTTAAATGCACTATATTAATCAGATCAAATGCTTTAACCTTTTACACTTCTTGAACTGAAAGAGCTTTTGTGGAACTCTTGTGACTCACAAAAGGTTCTGGAACAACAGTGATGGCAGCAGTTGCTGGAAGCCACCGGGGATGGGAATAGAACCTGCACAATGCTAGTTGATTCAACTCCTAGAAAATTATTCTGCAAGTTGGCAAAACATAATTTTAAAGCAACTGTGGACACATTTTTAAAGGCACAAAATCTTGCACAAGAGAATAAGCTTAATAAGACTTGGGAAGGAGAAGATTGCCAGAGGCAAAAAGAAAGTAGCATCAAGACATCCCACTTTGCTGAAAGGCATAGGGAGGCAGAACACGGACTCTGGTACAATGATGTTCATGGTGTGCATACAGATACAGTAAAGTGGGAAACTTGATAATATATATTTGTACATATATATGTATATATATATATGTACTTGCTATTATATATACATAAGTATATATGTGTGTGTATATGTGTATGTTTTATATAACATGCATATATATGTCTTATATATCATATATATGAAGTTAATTTTATATATATATATATATATATATATATATATATATATATAGCAATTGTGGGGTCTTGTAAGTTTGTAATATGTAGTGAATGCTGGCAAGCTAGAAATTCTGGTTAAAATTTTATCTTGTGGTCTAAAATATGAATGCCCCAGAGTGGTAGTTAGAAAACTCAGGCAGGTTTCTGTGTTGTGGTCTTGAGAAAAATTTCTTTTTCATTCGCAAACCTCAGTTCTTGTTCATAATGATGTCAACTGATTGACTTAGGCCATCCAGGATAAGGATTCCATTCTACTTGGGCACTGTCTTCTTGGCTCCCTACACATATGTCAGAAAATGTGGCTCATTCATAAATGTGAAGTTCATATTACTTTGTCACTCTGAGTCTCAATTTCAAGTGCTTCAAGTGAGAAACTGATTGACTCCTTGGGGGTCCACAACTGAATCTTTATCTAACAGCTATTGAAATCTTCCATAATTACTTATAAAAAGAAAAGGCTTATTTTGGCTGCTATTTTAGAGGTTCCAGTTCATAATCTGGAAGAGAGAGAGACAGAGAGAGAGAGAGACAGAGAGAGGGAGAGACAGAGAGAGAGAGAAGTGAGGATCCCATAGTCTCTGAGGCCACAACCCCAATTACCTAACAACCAGTAGGACCCATCTCTTGCAAGTTCCACCACCTCCAAATACACTAATATACTTACCTAGACCAAAGCTCCAACATTTAAAGTCTAAACTATAGCATCTTCGGCTTTTCAAAGTACACACACTTTTCAAAGTATTCAAAAGCACACAAAGTATTCAAAAGTACACACATATGTACACACAAAAGTACACACATAAGTATTCAAAACTACACACAAAGTGCACACACAAAGTATTCAAAAGCAAGTATGCTTTTTTATCTGTGCCATACATCTCCTGAGCTGTAAATATCCTATCCTTCACAATCTTCCTTTGGAGCTAAATGCTGTTCATTTTTGTGAGACAAGGATGATAGTTTTATGGCTTTAAATTTAATAATGAAGACAGATCAGGAGAAAATTTATAGTAATAAAACAACACAGCAGTATGGTACTGGTCCCAATGACATTAAACTTCACTTTTTAAAAATTTATTGTAACTACATATTTCTATAAACTATTGTCCAATCCTTGAGCCCTGATTTCAGGTCATGAATGTGGTTTTGTCATCAACTTTCACCACCCAGTAAAATGGTTCCATGCTTTTTCTTTCTCTTAATGAAAATAGGGCACATTTTTTTTTCCCTCTAATAATTGCGTACTATGTTATTTTGAATGTTCAGCTCATCTTAACATTTTTTTCAGCTCACTCAAAGAAATGATAGAAAGGAAGTGACTCATATTTTTTGCATCTGAATTATGACTAAACCTGATTTTTTCCACATAATTACATCTTCATTTGTAAGTTAGATTTTAAGAAAAGAGATGAGCAACAACTTCATGTTACTTAGAGTTTCAATAGACAATCTATTCTATAAAATCTTAAAGTCTCATTAAATATGATATAGTCACACAGTAAAGGAAAACAAACCCAAATTAAAAACAGTGATAGTTAGCAGCCTAATTAGGCATTATATACCCACAAAATGCAAACATTTATTCCAAAAAACAGTGAGATCTGCTTTTCATTTCTCAACTTTTCTTTTCAGCTAAGTCTTGGAGGGATTACTTATATTATCATAGTCAGGGAACTTAAATTAGGCTATGTTAAACAGAAACTACTGACCAGGTCACCATAAATTGATGCTAATGAAAGGAAGTATAAGAAGAATAGTTTTAGATATGATTTCAAATTTTGCTATGATTACAGGTTATGCCAAACAAAAAAATTTTATCAGCTTTCTCAATCTCAGCAGTATTGACATTTTGAAACAGTTAAATTTTTATTATAAGGGACTAACCTGTTTATTAGAAGATGTTTAATAACATTCCTGGCCTTTATCCACTCACTAGAAGTCAATAGTACCCACATCGTTCCTCCTTCTCCAAAGTTGTGACTGCCAAAAATGTCTATAGACATTACTAAATTTCCCTGAGGGCACAAAATCAATCCATTTTACAACCACTTCTTTAAATTAATTCCTAAATGTAATAGCAAAAGCTAAGCCAGGCAATGAATATATAATAATCATAACATTATAAAATTAATTTTTTAGGATTTGCAGAAAACAGGCAGGAATTTTAGGTATTTAATAAACAGATATTAGATAATGTACAGTTCCAAATTTCCACAAATCTCTGAAGATCATCACAATGAAAGAATCAAAATGCATATGTAAGTTTCCACTAGCATATATAAAACACTGAAAACAATTACATAATTAAACTGAACAAAAGGAAGAAAGCTTTCACTAGTCCATAAACTAGCTTGAAAAAACATTTTAAGAAAGAGAATGAAAAATAGCCAGATATTTTTTCACATTACCATCAGTTTGGAAAGAGAATATGGCAAAATATGCTCTAATTATATCAATTAACCACAAATTGAATGATGAGTTTTCTTGAAACCATTTATTTTCTACTTTATTCAGAGGGCATTGGTTAAACAATAATTGCTCTAATGACATGAAAACCATGAAGTAGAGCTTGTTTATAATTATAACTCTGGACATTAGAAATTTTAATCATTAAGAAGTTGTGCCAGAGATTTCACATCTATGAAGTAGCAAGCTTGGCTTGCTCTTACGCTAAATTAATTGTTTCTTTTTCTTTCTTTTTTTCCCCCTGGAGAATTCTGATGTCACATGGTGAAGAAGATACCGCACTTAATTTAATATTTTAGAGGTTTTCCCATTCCTAACAAACATAATGACCAATCCCACCCAATAGGTGTTGAAGCTACTTCTATCTTTAGATATTTACTTGTTAATTGAGAACTTTTATTCTCAAAGAAGGCTTTTTTTCTTAAAAAGGAAGTCATTCTTTACTTTTACATTAAATAGCATGACAATGGCTGTAATGATTTTAATATTTATAAGACCAAAGAAAAATTGAATACTTTGCTTCATATACGATATTCATTAATAAGGATTTATTCTGAACAGAAATGGTAAAAAAGATGACCTATTTCTTTAAGTATAAAACTCCAAAGAGACTAGGAAACCACAATACAATTCTTTCCAAATAATACATATGCTACACACTGATTTATTTTTATTTTCTTTATGTAAGCCATATTCCTTTTGCTTAACTCTATAGAAGTATTTTGACATGAGTGATGTAATTCAAATTAATTATGACTTAAAGAATGAGTCAACAGTTGAGAACAATATCTAATATGTGTCATGCATATGCTAGTTAATCTATGATTAATCACAGGGGACTTCAGCATGTGGGATGCTTGTTAGTTTTAGAACAAAAAGTATCTGAATTAATTGCTTGTGACTAGGAGCAAAGATTTTTCAGTTGTCATAAAATCTGATAGTGTTCTCCTTTTATCAAAAATTTAGGCATTATAAATCTCCCCCATTGGTCTGGCACTGCAATGACCAACACCTTATATCGTAATTCATAATAGAAGATGATAAAAAAAAGAAATACAATAGTACTCTGAAACTGGAATCTTGAAGAGAGCAAATTTAAAAGTATAGGATAGTCAATAACTTTGTTAATGCAGTAACAATTAGAACTATAAAATATTTGAAAGACGAAGGGAGCAATTGCAGAAGTAGAGGAATTTTTCTGCATTTATTTTTGAGAGATATTTTATAGACATAAAGAGGAAATAGATGCCCATTAAAAAAGAAAGATGCTGTGTCTTTTTGATGTATCTTTTCCATACTAATTAGGTAACTAAGATAAATAAATAAAATTAAAAAAGCATAGACTCAAAAAATTATCAAGAGCCAGAATCAGTAAATGAAGAGGACAAATTAGCTTGGCAGCACATCTTTAAGTCACATTTGACTGAAATGTACAACTAAGATGAATCATACTAAAATTAGATTTGATATTTTCCATAAGTACATAGTACTATTCACATATACATACACAAAAAATTTATAATACAAGCATGCTGAATAGTCTCACTTGATTGTGGAGATTTAATAGCCTTCGATAAATTTTATATACCAAAAATTCTAAGGACTGGGGATATAGCTCGGTGGTAGAGCACATACCTAGCATACTCAGGGCCCTGGATTTGAGCATGACAATAAGTAAATATTCTACAAAAATCACTAAATGGATATCTAAATCAAGTGCACTAGTTGAAACAACAGCAGCCATAATTGTAATGCCTAGAACGGAAAATTCAAGCATCGTATACAGCAATATATTGCCACAGAAAAGCTAAAATTTTCCTGTTTTCTATAACCACGGCTTCTCTAATTGGATTACCCAGCACCTGCACCACCTGGGAATGACTGAGACATACAGATTCTCAGGACCCACTCTAGTCCTACTGTTTCAGAAACTGTATACCCAGGGTCTAGTGATTTGGGTTCTGACAAGCTTTCTAGGTGATTCTGATGCACACAACATCATGTGTGAAATATTACCTTGGGTCACTCTAATTTCAATAACATTGTAAAGAAGTTTGATAAAACATACACCATTACATAAACTGGCATGCAATTGCTCACTTTCAAATAGAATAGTAATTCCTTTCTATAATGCCCTAGTTCATGACTTTTTGGATATTTACATCAATGAACTTCTTCCCAGTACTCAAGAGAGCATCAGAGTTATTTTTAAGGGAGGAGCTATAAGGAGGTTTCCTCATGAGATACCCCAAATGTAATGGTAAAGAAGACTCCTGTCATAGGTTGGGTATCACTTTCACTGAGAAGATGGTTGGCAAGAACACTTTGACAGAAGAATGAATTTTCTACTCATGAGCAGAATAGACATTTAGCTACCATGCTCTCTGGAGCCAAGCAAGGTTAATTTTCCATACACAAGAGGACAAGATGTTCAGCTGGAGGGCCCTGAGCCAGTAAGGTTCAAGCAGTGGCTATTCTTCTTGTCAACTTAGCTGGACAGCACCCCAGGCTCATACCTCCTAATGTTTGGGCTCTTTATTCCTTTGTTCATTATTCCCTGAATGTCTGTGAATTCCATGGCATATAGTTTTCATAATGTCCTTTATGATAAAAAAAATACCTTAATGATCTGTTAAAACCAAGACATTTTAATGTTTCATGTCATTAAAGTAATAACAACAACAAATGTATGTCACTTTTTTGTATTACTGATAGTATTCAGTCTTCATATAACACATTGGGTTGTTCAACAGTTTTCCATTCCATACTGGAGAGAATTCTTTTCATGGTACATGAGCAGTCAGTCTTTTGAATGAAGCAAAGGGAAGAAAAAGGTTTATATATGAAGAATATACTAATTATACTGTAACATGAACACAAGCATAAATTATTATTAAACATAGTCAGATAAAGGTTACATTGAAGAGAAAAGAAATTGCAAATAATAATTGATATTCCAGATGTGAGGTATTTGTGCCCTGAATTTGGATAATATGAAGGGAAAAAGTGAGTTGACTGAATTAGCTTTTCTGAGTGTTTAAATGCCCCAAACAGCTGATGTCTGGACTTCAACAGGCATTCTCTTATTTACCTCTCAATACAATTCGCTTAGATAAATATTATTACAGTTTATACAAAACCTAAACAAGATCCAGAAATGTCAAGTAAAATGTAAGAAAGCATTAGTATATGTTAAACCAGATTTGTTTTGTTTTTTCCCCCACAAATATCTGCCTACAAAGAACATACTCTTCCACCTCTTTGTCTAAACTAAGGTCCACCACATTTTTCTGTGGAGGACTAACTTGCTAGTTAATATTTAGGATTTGTGGGTCATTTGCTCTCTCTGACACTATTCAACTTTGTCATTTGTAACTAGTAGCAAGGCCCTCAGCAACTTAGTGAGACCCTGTTTCAAAATTAAAAATGAAATAAATAAAATAAAATAGGGTTGGAGGTATAGTTAAGAGGTAGAATGCCTCTGGTTCAATCCCCGGTACCACACACACATATTCAAAATGTATCAAGGAAATCAATAAAATTAACAGCACATTTCTCAACAGAATTGAGAAAAGAGAAAAAAAGAGTAGAGTAAAAAATTTTCAATGTGGAAAGAGAGTATCTGTCAAAACAACAAATAAAGCCGGGCATGGTGGTGCACGCTTGTAATCCCAGTACTTGGGAGGCTGAGACCAGAGGATCCAGGTTCGCGGCCACCCTCAGCTACTTAGTGAGTCCCTCTGCAACTTAGTGAGACCCTGTTTCAAAATAAAGAATAAAAAATAGGGCTGGGGGTGTAGCTCAGAGGTAGAATGCCCTTGGGTTCAATCCCCAGTACCACAAAAAATAACAAATAATATATACAGAAAATGATAGTGAACAGTGAAAGCAATATAAGGATTCTTTTGGAAAAATTACAAAAGTGAGACTCAATCACCAACAAAGCTCCAGCAAAAGATGTATTGAGACGGTGGTTTATACATGATATAAACAAAGACACAAGACACATGGCTCTCTTAGGCAGACAAACTCTAGACACAGGGGCTTAGTCATTGTAAAGGCCCTAAGGTGAGTTCATGAAACACTGTGGTTGGGACCATGTAAGCAGTTGGGAGATGAACAGGAGCTGAGGTCAAGGGAGTGATTTTGCCATCCTAGACCATCCATTTACTCCAAATCATATGGAGAGTTAAAGAGGGTTTTGTTCAAAGGCCTATGCTATCTGGTTTACATTTTTTTTTTTTTTGCGATACCAGGGATTGAATGCAGGGGCGTTCTACCTCCGCACTACGCCCCCGGCCCTATTTTTTATACTTTATTTTGAAACCGGGTCTCACGAAGTTGCGGAGGGCCTCACTAAGGGGAGAGAGAGAGAGAGAGAGAGAGAGAGAGAGAGGAAGGGACAGGGAGAGAGAGCGAGAGAGCTGAGGCTGGCCGCGAACCCGGATCCTCTGGTCTCCGCCTCCCAAAGTACTGGGATTACAAGCGTGCGCCACCACGCCCGGCTCTGGTTTACATTATTAAAGTATTTCTCCTATCATTGGAATTAGGAGTGAACTTGCTTTTAAATCGCCATCATTGATGTGGATACATTGTCTTTTATCTTATTATAACACACTCATTTCTTCATACACACACCTTTCCTAACAGTCACAAATGTTAGATTGACATGAATATTTGTGTAATATCTGTAATTTCAAGTTGTTTTATGCACATTCGTCTATCAACGGAGCACATTTTGATATACATTAACAGGGAAAAATTGAAACACTTTTGAGGTTACCTGTTAAAGACAAATTGGTGGAAGAAACAGTAATATAATACTGTTGTCATAAACTTCACCTACTTCTTTTTCAATAGTCATATTGCCACATAGAAATATTTATACATCAATACCATGTTCAGGTATATTTTGCCAATTGAAATAAAAGAGACTGGTGAAAATTTGTTATATTTTATTTTTAAAACTTGATTTTGAGGAATTGTATTCTTTAATTACAATAAAAATGGGGTGCAATTCTGACAAAGACCATGTCAATATTTTCATCACTGGAATTAAACTTAAGAAATTTTAATGAGGATTTCTGGAGTTTGAGTTGTAAATAAAAAAGGAAAGAAAAATAAACTTAAAATTATTGTTAGAATGTGTGTAAAAGAATAGCACCAATTTATTGTTATTTTCAAATTCTAGGAGACTAAATTTAATTTTTTGTTTGTTTTTTAAATGTATTGATTGATGTGGTCATATATTATTAACCAACTTACTAATAAACATTGCTATAAAATTAACTCTAAAGCAGTGATTGGCAAACATTTTCTGCAAAGGGCCAGTTTTAAGGTCTGTCTGAATTACTCAACTCTGCATTTGAGTAGAGAAAAATAAATTTAATATTTAAAAATATAAATTTACATTACATAGAAAATAAATGAATTGGTATTGCTATGTCTCAATAGAAATGCATTTATTAAAAAATAACAAACTGGATTTTCTCCATAGGTGTACTTAGTGATACTGAAATACAACATTAAGAAATAGTTAAGCAGTCAGGTGCAGTGGTGCATTCCTATAATCCTGGTACTTGGGAGGCTGAGGCAGGAAGATTGCAGGTTCGTGGCCAGCTTCAGCAACATAGTCCCTGTTTCAAAATAGAAATAAAATAGGACTGGGGGCGTAGCTTAGAGACAGAATGTATCTGGATTCAATCCCCAGTACGACAAACACACACACACACACACACACACACACACACACACACACAGAGAGAGCCAATCATCTTTGATTGTATAAAATATATGTCATAGAATAAATAACCTATATTTCAAATAGCCTTGGTCCTTATATTAAGTTCAAATATTTTATGTGTTTACTAACCTCTTAAGAACAAAACCCTTAAAATTAAAAATCTGTTAAATAAAATTAACTGGTACATATGTTTCCTTTTGCGTATTAGTGGTATAATATTTTTCTCAATATTTTCCCACCATCTTTCATTGCCTCCCTAAAAATTGTTTGCTATCTATTTACCCAACTTTCAGACATGAGAGACACAAATAAGTCAGGAGATAAATTAATATAATTAATAATTGTGTTTAAATCAATTTTAAGTAATCATAGGCCTGATATTTTGAACAAAACTAGTTTAAATTGGTTTTTAACATGAAGAAGAGGAAAAATTTAATGTTATCAAAATATTCACTCTTATTCAGTTTATATAATCTATGCAAGTCATTATTAACTTTTTAATTTACCATTGATGTGCTAGTGATTATCTGTAATTGTTATTATTCTTAGATAGATATGAATGTAAAAGAGGTGAGTCTGAACAGGAGTTCATATAAAAATTTAAATACTCTTATTTACTTTTAATACTCTCTATATAACATTATTACTACTAGTGATTGTGTTATAAATTTCCAAAAACTGGTATAATATTGTGGATAGAATTATCTTCCAATATGTTTATCATATTCTTCAGAATTTACCTTTACCACTTATTTGAGTATGAAGAGTATTTTTCGATTTTTATTTTGACATCTAATTTTAATAATTAATGTTGACACCAAGATCATATTAGTTTATCCCTTTGATTTAATCAATTAATTTCTACACTCATTATTTTTTCATTTTTGTGTGCATGTTGTATTGGTGGACTTGTTCTTTTCTATTAATGTACACAGATAAAACCTTTTTCCTTATCCTGAAATTAATTTGCACCCAGAGTTTAAAATTTATTTAGAACAAATGATTTGTACTCTTAACTCTCTTATCTTTCTAAGGCATTTTTCCACCTTAAGATGCTGTATAGACCCTGTGAGGTTTGAACAGTACTGTTGAGAATAAGAACATCACAACACAGAATTTAAAAATGTACTTTAACCTCTTAATATCTTTTTCTTGTTGCATTTCTGCTTCCTTTTTCTTTTTGATTCAAATATGGCTTATAAATATTTTAAAATATGTAAACAATGATTACTTCCTGTTTCTTCTCGGTTACTACAATTCACAACGTCTCCTCATTTAATTTGGGGTCTATAGTTGGCAATATTTCTTAAACTCCTTGCAGTTGGTGGGCCATGGGACAAATTTTAACTTATGGACCAGAATAGAGATGATTGGTACCTGTGGTATAAGGCAGTCCCAGGGATGTGCAAGGTTCCTGGTTGTCTTCCTTTGAACTGTGGTCGTAGAGAACTTGTGCTGAAATTATGGAGCCATAAAACTGAAGAACCCTGGATTGCTGGAGGAACACGGCTACTGAGGTTCTCTTGGACTGAGTGCTTTGAGGTTGGGGGCTGCCTGTTACCATATTTTAGCCTTGCCCATTAAAACTAGTAGAGACATTGAAGGAAAAAAATTAAAAGCAGTAAACCATAAAAAGCAAATGAAAAAAAAATATTCCAGAGCTTGTGCTACAGATGAATTATGTGGCATTATTCTTTACACACTATTTTGTAACCTGCTTCTTAAGTTAACATCGCCTCATCCCCGTTTTCCAAGCCATTAAATATTATTCCTCAACCTAATGTTTAATGACTGCATAGTATTATGTGGTGATGGTCTATTAAAATTTATTCAACCAATTTTCTATTCTTAGATAAATACATGGTTTAGGATTTTTTTTCCACTGGAAACTATGTTCTAGTAAACAATATTATAGCTACATCTTAAATATATCCACCATTACTTCTATAAAATAAATACTTAGAAATAAAATGTCTATGTCTAGCGTGAATGGCTAGAGCTTCTGCCAAATTACTTTCCATAAAAGTATTAATTTACACCACCATTAACATTTTAAGCAATCTTTTCTATTTAGTATTTTTAGGAATTCTCTTCTAAGTTCTTAATGATATAAGAATATAGACACCTAGTATTTTCTGTTGTACACACAGGCTTAATTTGAATCTTATATATTAAGTAAACTTCTCAACAGTTTGTCACAGATATCAAAGAGATTAGGCATATGTTCAATTGAATCCAACAGCTACATATTAAGTACTGACTATGTGTCTGTTGATCAGTAAAGCACTGAGTAAGCCACCGTTAGATTTGATTATTGGATGGGAATGTCAACTCAAAAATCTTCAAGTAATGTTTCTTATAATTAATACTTTTAAAATTATGGAAATTAATGTCTAAGTCATTTATAATTCTTGAGAAATCGCCCTGGTTAGTATCTCAAGACAAACGATCATAGTGTTTGAAACCTAGTTCTTCCTTGAGTCTGAGTTATGAGCCTGGCAATAAATTTGGTTTCATTTTTTATCTTCATGTATTTGGTGCCTTATATTTCCAATGTCATTCCAGCAACTTTATTCATACAATCACTATTCTTCCCAAATTCAGTAGTTGGAAGAATATTCTGGGAGTCTTGTGTTGGATCAAATTCATATCTCCTGTGGCATCTAATGTGGTATGAGTTGGGTTATTTTACACAACTATTTCTTTTTATTATTATTATCATCATCATTATTATTATTTTATGGTACTCTGGAAATCTACCTTTGAGCTACAACTCAGCCCTTTTTTATTTCTTCTTTTGAAACAGGGTCTTGCTAGGTTGCTGAAAGTCTTGCTACATTGCTGAGGCTGTCCTTGAACCTGTCATTTTCCTGTCTCGGCCTCCCAAGTATTGGGATTACAGGCCCGTGCCACCACATCCAGCTAATTTATTTTTAATATACCTTTATTGGTACATTGTAATTATACATCATAATGAGGTACAGTGTGATAGCAATATACTTGCACACAACACTTGGTGAGAACAAATATTTCTACTGCAGTCCTCCTCAAACTGGAGGACTGTCTCAAAAAAAGGAAAAAAAGAGGAGAGAAAATAAAAGAAAAAAAATAAGAAAGAAAGAGAGGGAGAAATATGGGCAAAGCTATGGGAAGGGATCATCCTTGCACAGCAACCATAAAACCGTAGATATATAACATTCATTATTCTAGTTACTCTTCACAGCTCCATGTGCTTTATTACCATTATGAATGTCAGAATTTACAGCCATTACCTATGCCATTTCGCTTCCTATATACCTTTTTTTTAACAAGTGATTAGCTATTTAAGGCCATCAACTGTGGCTATCTTGTTTACCAATGCATCTCTGAAGCCAAGCACTGTGCCTGATACATACTACAATTACTATAGTTTCTGTGATGTTTTAAACTAGTCACCAAACTGTGGTGTAGAATATTTCTTATTCCTCCTATCTAATCTTACAGTCAGCTATTTTTTGAATTCCCTCTATCCTACAAGCTCTCTACCTTTCTAGTCTATAGCAACCTCTGTTCTACTGTTCTCTACTTTTATGAAATCAAACATTTTAGTTTCCACATGTGAGTGAGAACATACGTCATTTGTCTTTCTGTGTCTGGCTTATTTCACTTAGCATAACACAGTACAGTACTATGACTATAATTTACAGCTACTTATGATATAGTTTATAAAGAACTAGAAAAGAGGAGTTTGAAGTTCCCCAACATCAAGAAATGATAAACATTGAAGGAGATGGAAATGTTAAATACTCTGATTTAACCATTACATGTTGCATGAATGTAATTCATAATCACAATGTTGTTATAGTTTGGGTTTAAAATATTCCACATACCTTGTGCATTAAACAAGGCAGGCACGTAGGAGGCAGGACTTGGGACTTGGTTGCTGGGGAAGGGTCACTGGGAGTGTGGACAGGGACAGTGTTTTCCTGAGTGACTGCTACAGCTTCCTGCTTCTCTCTCCCCTGCCACCATGAGCTGAAAATTAGCTCTCTCCTTCTCTACTCTGCTCCCCACCATTGTGTCCTAGTAATATGTCTGATGTGGACTGAAGCTTGTGTTCATGGAAGCCTGTCTAACATGGACTGAAATCTCCACAACCGTGAGCAAATACACTTCTTCCTTCTCTAAGTTTTGTGTGTCAGGTGTTTGACTCACAGTGGTGAGAAAGCTGACTGAAAAAAAAAAACATGTCTCCCACAAATATGCACAATTAAAATGATGAAATAATTCTGAATCAAAAATAAAATGAAATAAGTAGACAACATCCTACATTTTAAGAAGCTCCACGCCTAGCTGGAAAGAGATGTTTTTAGGCAGATATATAGTACATGATGATAAGAAAAGTTAAAGAAAGATGTGCCAGGTGAAGAGGTGGTACTGCAAAAGGAAATTCAACTCAATAGCCATATGAAATTATTTCTCCTATTCAAGTAAGAAAAAAGCATGGATTCATAATCATGTTTGTTGAGGGGGCTGCAAAGGTTCAAGTCAGGACCCAGGTCCTGGAGCTGCATAGAAAAAGTCATATGCAAAACAGTGACACAGTATCTTTTGTTTATTTTTCATGTCCAAAATGTATATTTTTTAAATGATGTATTGTATTTCAACTCTTAAGAACTTAACAAATCATTTCACATTCTTGTATATTTTTCAGAGTATCAATGTTAGTGAACTATTTCTGATATATTGCTGTGTACCCCAAGACCACTATACTACAATGTGATATTACTATCGAATTTTATGTTTGGAAGTGGAGAATGGGATTCTGTTCTGCTCAATGCTAATTAACCCATCTGAGATTGAAGTGAGTTTAACAATATTAGTCAAACTAAAGCCAACTCAAAATATCTAATTCTTATTTCAGATGCCCACTTCTAGAACTGAGTTCATCAGAACAAGATTATTAAATACCCCAATCATGTGGAAGAAAAATTATATATATATGTATACACATACACACACACAAATACACAAACACACACACACACACACATATATATATATAACTAATGCAATAGATGATTATGTGGGGGACACCATGATTTCATAAGATTCTGAGAGTCTGTGATTCTGAGATTCATTCCCTAAACTGGTCTCTGTAGACTTTTGTTATCATGTATACATAAGCTTATGAAATTATATAGGATAGGATAAAAAAGTTTGGAATCTTGATATAAGAGGGGGCTTCTAACAAACATTGGTTCATCTCTAGTTAAGAAAGGGCAAGGTCTCCTCTTCATCTTCTTTAATACTTTCACTAAATCTTGGCCAAGAGATATTTCTACAAAAAAATGTATTTTTTATTTAAAAATAAAAAGTACAGACCCAGCTGGGTGTGGTGGTTCATGCCTGTATTCCCAATATTTGGAAGGCTGAGACAGGAGGATCACAGGTTTGAGGTCAGCCTCAGTAGCTTAGCAAGGCTCTAGGCAACTTAGTGAGGCCCTGTTTCAAAATAAAAAATAAAATAAGGCTGGGGTTATAGCTCAGAGGTGAAATGCCCCTAGGTTCATTCTATAGTATCACAAAAAAACTATAAATTCATAATCATCATTACCATGACCAAAACAAACGTATTTATTTAATGTTTTAATATGTGTGCTCATTAAAACAGATGCTATTTCATTGTGGGTGAAAAGGAGACTCCACATCCAAATCCCTGAATTGAGAATCTGCCTGTATAATTTATTAGCCATTACTTTAAGAGAATCTCCTTATTTCTCTGGACTTCATTTTTCTCACTAAAATAATAATATTTCTATTATAGACTCATTGTGAGCATTAAATAAGTTAACAGAAGCTAGACAACTAGAACTTGCCACATCATACTTACTAAGAATTCTGTTATACAATAAGGAAAATAATTTTACTTCTCCAACCATGCATGTCCAATATTTATCAATTTTTATGCATAATATTGAAGTTTTACAGTAAGAGCACAAAGGACAAATGGTTACACAGGAAGAGGAAATGTTAAAGTACAGACAAAATTCTATATTTTGGAGGTCTCCTCTCCCTACCCTTTTCCCACAAATGTGAATTCTGAGGTCAGAATATTAATCTACTGATTGAACAGATTAGTACTTTCTTGAAAATGTTAAAATATTAATTTCAGGAACACTGTGATAAGGGTGTCAATAACTTTTTAACATATGAATCAATATTCTCTAGTACAACTAGAGAGATAGGAATCAATACATATTAGTTTAATGTCAAAGCTAGACATGCAGTTTTAAAAATAGGAAATTGCTTTCTGAGTGTAGAATAAAATGATTTTTTTCCCTTAAAGTGGAAGATCCTTTCAGAGTCTAAGTTAGCATCTCCCAGTGATTGTTTTAAGTTATATCACATATCTTGAGCTAATAGGTTACTAGTTAATGTTGTATTTGTAACTGCACTTTCTTTTATTTTTGGCCGTACTGGGGATTGAACCCAGGGCATTCTACCTCCGGGCTATGCCCCCAACCCTATTTTTTATTCTTTATTTTGAAACAGGGTCTCACTAAGTTACGCAGGGCCTCACTAAGTAGCTGAGGCTGGCCGCAAACCTGGATCCTTCAGTCTCAACCTCCCAAGTACTGGGATTACAAGCGTGCGCCACCACACCTAGCTGTAACTGCACTTCCTTTATTACAAGCATCCAGTATTGAATCCATGGTATCATTTGTGAAATAGTAAGCTTAGTGGTTACATAAGCACTTTTTTCTTTAAACAACTTTTCACTATAAATAATCACATGTTTTAGCTTACAATGATTACAGGAAATAGAATGGAAAGTTTAACTTACAATTATTACAAGGTATAGAATAGAAATTTGACACAAATTCTGACTAAAATTTTTTATAAGAAGTCAAGATGCTGCTTTTAAATTGAGTCTATCCAGAGTTGGCGGCATCTGAGCTGGTTGCCTTTATATGACAATTAACAAAATTGTAGAAAGGGACTTGACCCTTCTGTGTTACTAATCTGATACCCATCTTACCTGTGTACACAAGAGAGACAAGTAAGAAGGGACAAGGTAGTTTAATGGTAATGCACTATTCTTTTCTTGCCCCACTTGTGTCTGGAAGTGGGTTGCTGCCATTCAATGTACTACTTTAAAATTTTCAAGGCCATTGACTTGGTCATCAGTCTGCCCTGTGCTATTTAAAAATTGGAGAGAAATGTCAAGTTGAATGTAGCTACCTAGAGTGTAGCACACTGCACATCTCCCTCATTTTTATATATAAAAGATGTGTGAATGCCCTGTGAATCAAAGGTTTCAGCTGCGGACCCAGTTCACCTTGATCCATTTTACCAGTGCCTGACTCAGGAGCACCGCCTAATGTCCACAATACTCTAGGAACAAGAGATAAATATATGTGCAAAGATGGTACTTGGATCTGGGTGGGACTGCAACATGGGAATTGGGTAGTGGCAAAATTCTTCTAGGTCCTTGGAGGAATTAAAACATATTTTCTGAAAAATGTTCCAGGATTTGGATACTTGCCTTATGGACGGCACTGACTGTTAGTAATTATAATCCAAGGATTTAGTAAAAAATCCACGAAGAGAAAATTGTGAGTACTTCCAGTTAAATAGAGATGTTATTTTCATGAGTGTCCCTCATCTCTTCAGGCCAGGGGCAAGGGCATAAATAATGGTCCAAAATAAATATAAATATGATCAAATTATAGATCAAGATAACAAATTGCTTAATAATATCTATTCTATATTTCTACCTTGATAATATACCTTCATAATTAAAATTGAAAAATATATGTGAGGTTATGATTCTTTAAAAGAAAATTGAGTTTAATTAATGCCAAAATATTTTATAGGTGGCAAGTTAAGTTCAAATATAAAATGCATGCATAATTAATAATTATTTACTCTATATAACTATTTTTCTTGCCTTTATTTCAGAAAAAAAACAATGATAATGATACCATAATCATGATTTTCCCAAAATTTATGCTGAAAGTATAGTAACAGTATAAATACTTTTAAAATAAATGTATTTACATTGGGAAATGTAACAATATGCATATTTATACACAAATCTAAATTAAGTTAAATGTAATTCAATGCATGCATTTTTCAAAAATTTATTTTTCTTATAAATTATTCATAATTTCCTAACATTAAAACATAAATGCAGATTATTGATAATGAGCTTAAAACATAGAAAAATATTATTTAGAAATTATTAAAATGAGATACATTTTAAGTTTTTAAAAAATACATTCAAATATTTAGAATATAAAGTTTGCAAGCTAGTAACGCATTGCCATTGCTATGAATCATTATCTCACTAATGATCTTCATTATATTTAGACATGAGACACATAAATATGTATAAATTTAAGGATAATATGCACTTTAAATGTTAAAAATGTTTCTTAGTGACTCTGTAACTCTTGAAAATTTCTCACTCATTCTGAAATTGCAAATTGGAACACCTGGAGAAATAAGAAAATGGAAATTTGAAGGGATTATTCCATTAATATCCATTGTATTAATGCTGTCTGAAAGAGAGGAAGTGACAAATTAATTAGTCTTTTTCTTACTGAAGCATTTCGACTATGCAAATATTATCTAAATTTTCAAGTACTTGTTGTATGATTCCGACACCGGAAACAGAGAATCTTCAAACTTCCAAGCCGTTAGGATGAAGTGTTTTCATCTTTGATAGATAAAAAAAAGGGAAAAAGACCCCAAAACACAAAACATTTCTTTGAGTTTCAACAATCTTAGATTAGATGCTCCAGGATTGCATGTCTTACTGTGTCAACCCTGAGCCAACATTTTGGATAAACATACCATCCATACTCCTTGTTATATTTATTGTATTATATTATTATTACTATTTGCATATTTTTGTGATGTGCAAGCCAAATACTAGGTGCTATCATTTTCTAAAGTCTAAAATGTGTATTGGGTTGGGATCTTTCCTCCATTCCTATTCCCTATAGCCTGAACTAAAGTGAAACTATAAACTTAAAAAGCAGAAGAGAGTTCCTCTCTGTCTCTACTCCAGATCAATCAAGGCTCAAACTTGGCTGATCAATGGAAAGGCTAATTAGATGCAATAGTGGACTATTTTGTTATGAAGGTGCATGAAAGAAGATGTAGGAAGCCACAGAAGCAGGGAGTAGTGCACTGCAGAGATCTTCAGTCTAAAGAACTCACCAGTAAACCCAAGTAGACAATACCTGAAAACCTGCATTTGGACAGCTTGTGTTTGATAAATAGATGAGAAATACACATAATTCCCACTAAGTAAAAATCAAAACAAAACAAAACATTTTTTTGACCTTACTTTACTCATCCATGCTCCCCTGATGCGAACTCTCCAGTTCTAAAAAGAAAAAAAGGAGCAGAGATAGGAACGAGTGGCAAGACCAGGAGAAGGTCAGATCATGCCCCTCCACTTTCCCATCATTGTCTTGAGTCCATGATCTCAGGAAAAGCAGAAACTTAAAACCGAACTTAAGTTTAAAATTTGTGATTTAGCCAAATTTTTCTCTTGTAATATATGAAGCATTTTCAAAGTGTTAATAAAGTTAGGCCATTTGTCCAAGATATCACTAAATAGTAGCAAGGGGAGATTTCTATCAAATTTGACTATGATTGTAGGAAAAATTTTGTTTCTTACTTGGGCCCTACTTAGCCCAGTACAGTCATTAAAGTAGCTTCACATTGCTGTGTGTGGTGGATCACCCTTGTAATCCCAGAATTTACTTGGGAGGCTGAGACAAGAGGATCACAGGTTTTAGGCCAGCTTTAGCAACTTAGTGAGGCCTTAAGCGACTTAGTGAGACCCTGTTTAAAAATGAAAAATAGGGTTAGTAGTGTCACTTGGTGGAAGAATGCCCCTGGATTTAATCCCCAGCACCACACACACACACACACACACACACACACACACACACAAACACACACACACACACACACACAGACACACACAGAGTTTCATATTTAGGCATTTATTAGTATTTAGTTTCATATATATTAACATTTAGACTTTTCACAATGTTTTGCTACTTTAACAATGTCACTCAATCCCATGAACTTCCTTCAATATTTCCTTGATATATATTTATATAACTGTGAGTTTTATAGTGCCAAATTTTGCTTCACTAAAATGTGTAATGGCTGGGCATGGTGGTGCACGCTTATAATCCCAGTACGTGAGAGGCTGAGACCAGAGGATCCAGGTTCGTGGCCAACCTCAGCTACTTAGTGAGGCCCTCTGCAACTTAGTGAAATCCTGTTTCAAAATAAAAGAATAAAAATAAATAGGGCTGGGGGTGTAGCTTGGAGGTAGAATGCCCCCTGGGTTCAATCCCCGGCACTGCAAAAAAAAAAGTGTAATGAGCTAATTTTTAAAATCCATTTGTTTCTCATAGTTTTACAAAAAACTGCCTGTCAACCTAAATTTAATTTTTATCTAAGGAAGATGAACACAATGTCAATGGCTTTTTGATATAACCAACTTGGCGGCTCATTGCTGAATATAGAAGCATGAATCTTAAAAACAGAAACAAAAACCAAATGGGCCAAAGGATGTCTAAAGTAACAAGCCCAAGAAACACTATGCTGCTTATTGTAAGCCATATTCTAAATGCCTTCTGTATGTTCTAATAACATCTTTAAACTTGTGGCAGACATACCCTAGGGTTATCTATCAATCAATAAATATAGTCCCCTCTCTGAAGAGAAGGGATGCCTATATGTTGTTTCTAATTAAGAGAATATTTCAAACAAGATGGGATATCATTCCCATGCATGTTTTGCTATAGGACAAAAGTGAAGGAATTTCTTCTTCTACATCATCATCATCATCATCATCATCATCATCATCACCACCACCATCATCATCTTCAGATAGAGATATAATAGAATTCTTTTAAATGCTTTTTCATAAAATTCCTAAAAGGGCTTCCATATGGTCAACAACTTGGGTAATGAAATCTTTTCTTTGAATTCTAAATATTATTTTCAATAGCTCTTATTATGTTAAGGCTGTTACCAGCACTAAAATGCTAATAAAAACCCTGTTTAAATCATGATGAATTCCTATATGCACATAATATGCTTTGGCCTGTCTCCTTCCTCTTGCCTCTGCTTCCCCTCCCCCCTTCTTCTCTCCCTGTACTTTTTCTTCAGTGCACTGGAATAAATATTCAATGCACATGCATATATGCAGATCTATATACCCATATGCATACATGTGGAGTGTTATCACAGAGTAATGACACCCTGGGGATGCCAACTTGGAAGTAGAGTAAGTCTTCTTTCAAAGGGAACCCGCATTTTTCTGTTTGCCTTTGTGAAAGTCCACAAATGTCATGGGTTATGTTGTGACCTTTGCTCTATGATAAATATACTAGTTAAGTAGTTCACAAAATCTAACTTGGTGCTTCAATATGAATTTCTACATGGAGTAGAAGAACAGGCTGCCTAATTGGTTTGCATTGATGAGATCAGGGCACATTTCTTTCTATATTATTAACCATGTGGAAGACCTTCAATTACATATTTAATCCCTTAACTCCAATTCATTTTAACTCAATTTAACTGATAATTCCTGACAAAGTTAAATGTTATAGATGGTGTTCTGAGATTTCTTAGATAATAAATTGTATCTGACAAGAAGATTCAGTCCACGATATCAATAAGAATATGTTGCAACTATGTAGGTGTAAAACAGCAAGCACACAGTAACACTAACTTAAAGATTAAGTACCCCAAATTACGCATGCAAAAGCCCTAAATTGAGAATATTCCATCCTGAATAAAGATGAGCAAGGAATCTAGTGTGGCTGGAGAGGAATGAAGAAGGGAGATGAGGAGTAAGAGTGAAGACAAAGAGGGAAATAGGATTATCTCATATAGAACCTGGTCGGCCATGACTCAAACACTGGCAAGTGAACAAGAGTATAACCCCAAGTTGCAAAAGAATGACATGCTTCGACTTCTATCTTAACAGGATCACTCTTGCTACCAAGGAACTAAGTTGAAGAGTGTAAAGGGAGACTCGTTAATAGTCTATATTAATAATGTAGATAAGGGAAGGTATCCGAGACCAGCATGTAAGAGTGGTGGCTCTGAGCTGTGGTCAGATTCAGAATCCATGGATGAGAAAATGTGTTCATAGATTGGGTCTACTTTTTGAGAAGAAAAAGGGTCCAAAATATCTATAAGAGTTTTAGGTCTGAGAGATTGAGATGAGAAAGAAAAGGAGAGTCAGTTCATTTTAATAGTCCATAAAGATTTCAGATGAGGAAGACAGGGATGGGTATAGAAAAGGGGATTTTAGGCAGAAAGAAAAGTTGAGTATATAAAGAATACGAAGTTGAAGGGCAGGAATGATAAAATAAATCTATTTTGAAAAGAAGTAAAATAGAAAAAAAAGGAAGGGAGGGAAGAGAGGATGAAAGAAAAAGTGTGACAAAAGAATTTCATATTCAACCACATAGAAATTCAAGTACAAGAAAAAGTGTAAGCTAAAAATTTTAAAAACCACCCAAAATATATCTAGAAAAAATGGAACATAAAATTTTAGAAGAAAAATGAACCAAAAAAAAAAGACAACAATGTTAATGCGTGGTATAAACCATGAAAGAACTTCCACAAAATACATCTGTGACAATGATGAATGTAACTGGGCTAAACTGACCTCTAAAAAGGAAAGGTCAAATGGTTATTTGTAAAAAGAACTTGTTCATATATTACATTAAATATAGCTCAAGAATATGAAAAGTTTAAAAATGAGCAATGTCATACCAAGCAATTGAAAATTAAGATTATCTTTTTTATCTTTTTTTTTTGAGGTACTGGGGATTGACCCAGGGGCATTCTGCCTCTGAGCTACACCCCAGATCTATTTTTTATTCTTTTTTTTTTTGTGGTACCAGGGATCGAACACAGGGGCGTTCTACCTCCGCGCTACGCCCCCGGCCCTATTTTTTATACTTTATTTTGAAACCGGGTCTCATGAAGTTGCAGAGGGCCTCCCTAAGGAGAGAGAGAGAGAGAGAGAGAGAGAGAGAGAAAGAGAGAGAGAGAGAGCTGAGGCTGGCCACGAACCGGGATCCTCCGGTCTCCGCCTCCCAAAGTACTGGGATTACAAGTGTGCGCCACCATGCCCGACTTATTCTTTATTTTGAAGCGGGGTCTCACTAAGTTGCAGAGGGCCTCACTAAGTAGTTGAGGCTGTCCATGAACTCGGGTCCTCCGGTCTCAGCCTCCCAAGTACTGGGATTACAAGCGTGCGCCAACATGCCTGGCTAAGATTCTCTATCTTTAAATCAAATTTAATTAAAATCAATTTTAAAATCTTTATTAAGGCAAAATATTTACTTTTTGATGCTAACTATATAACTCCAAATGAGATATGTTGAAATATGCATGCATCATAAAATTTAATATCATATTTTGTAAGTAAAGCCTACAGGAATAAAAAAAAGTAGAAAATCATGAACAAGAATGACATCTAATTCAGCTCTCTCATCCATATATTAAGGGAACAAAAGGGACATAGGAATAAGCTAAATCTAATCAATAGCCTTAAATGCCTTAAACTGAGAAATTGCCATGTACTAGGTACAATTAGGATTTTACATGTCTTATTTTATCTGTTCTTCTTTAACCAAATCTATTAGGTAACTGAGGCTTAGAGAGATTAAGTAAGTTCCTCATCATTCTTATTCAATCCAAGTTTCTCAGATAAAACAGAACCTGAAGAAATTCTATTTAAAATTGATCTAAATTTATTTTTCTAGTAACTGAATAAAGTTTTCCATGACAAGGATATTGTATTTATTTATTTATTTATTTATTTATTTATCTATAGTACTGGGGATTGCACCCAAGGGCATTCTACCTCTGACTTAGATCCCCAGAACCATTTTATTTTTACTTTTATTTTTATTTTGAAACAGGGTCTCACTAAATTACTGAAGGTCTTCTTAGTTGGTGAGGCTGAGACCCTACTGTCTCAGCATCCCAAGTATTACTGGAATTACAGGTGTGTGCCACCATGCCCAACTAAGAGTATTTCTTAACTTACATTACTTAAATATGAATAAACTGTGTTGCTTCCCTTCCTTCCTTCCTTACTTCCTTCCTTTCTTTCTTTCTTTCTTTCTTTCTTTCTTTCTTTCTTTCTTCCTGAGTATTGAACCCAAGGACATTCTACCTCTGAGCTACCCCCAGTTCTTTATATTTTTTCATGTTTAAGCAGGGTCTCTCTAAGATACTGGGCAATGGCCTCCAACCTGCAATCCTCCTGTCTCAGCTTTCCAAGTAATGGGATTATAGGAATGTGACACCATGCCCAGATCAACTCTAATTCTCAATTTTCCTGGACAATGAAATCTCAGCAGAAGTAGCAAAAAGGTAAGCATTTAGTGGTATGGTTTACATTAATTGATTATAAGTTAAATCTAAATGAGAAATATCAAATGTCATACACAGAAAAATAGAACTTGTTTTACAGTTGTATAGAGAACATTTTAACAAATTTTAAGTGTAAAAAAAATCCACCAAAATTAAAAAATAGAAATAGTGTAGACACATTTCTTTTTTTAAAAAAATATACTTTTTATGATCCATTGTAACCATACATCATATTGAGGTTAATGTGATAGAAACATATATGCTCAAGCACCCGCTGTGTTTCCCACAAGATCCCACACATCTTCCTCCCCCTCCCCATTCCTAATATTGAACTTGGTATTGGTAGCTTCACAAATGTACATAGGATTGTTTGAAGCATTTTCTTCATCAGGTCTCCCCTTTCCCCTTCCCAAATCCCTTTCCAATATCCTACTGGTATCTCTCCTAATTTATCTGAATTCTCTTGTTTCCCAATTTCTTTCTAGCCTCCACATATGAGAGAAAACATATAACCTTTCACTTTCAGAGACTGGCTAATCTCACTTAGCATAATATTCTCTACTTCCATTCAATTTTCTACAAATGACATAACCTTGTTCTTCTTTATGGCCAATTAAAATTCCATTGTGTGTATATACTATGGTTTCACAACCCATTCATCTGTTGATGGACACCTAGTCTTGTTCCATAGTTTGGCTATTGTGAAATATGCAAATATAAACATGGATGTGCATATATATATATATATATATATATATATATATATCACTATAATGTTCTGATTTCAATTCCTTTGGAATGATACCCAGGAGTGGTATAGCTGGGTCATATGGTGGTTCCATTCTCAGTTTTCTGAGTTACCTCCAAACTGATCTCCATAGTGTCTGTACTAATTTGCAATCCCACTATCAGTGTACAAAGGACACTTTTCTATAATCATAATGTAATAACCCTAGAAAGGAGAAACAGAATGATTGCAACAAGCTGGGGATGGTGGTGCAGACTTGGAATTCCAGTACTTGAAAGGCTGGGACAGGAGGGTCACAGGTTCAAGTCCATTGCACAGTAACTTAGGTAGAACCCCCCTGGGTTCAATCCCCAGTACCACAAAAATAAATAAGTAAGCAGAATGATCTTAATGAATATCACAGTACATATTTTTATCAGATTTCATTGGTGACAATATTCATTTTCACAAAATTTTCAATTTAGAAATTAATAATTGTAATTTTTTATAATTCGTTTTTTGGGACCTTACCAAGCAACTATCAGACACATGTCTAGTCATTTTCCATGTACTAATACCCATATATTGTCATAGCATATTAATGAAGATACTAAGTAAAAAATGAAAATAAGTACATTTTCTTTCTATTTTTTTTTGCGGTACCAGGGATTGAACGCAGGGGCGTTCTACCTCGGCGCTACGCCCCCGGCCCTATTTTTTATACTTTATTTTGAAACCGGGTCTCATGAAGTTGCAGAGGGCCTCACTAAGGAGAGAGAGAGAGAGAGAGAGAGAGAGAGAGAGAGCGCTGAGGCTGGCCACGAACCGGGATCCTCTAGTCTCCGCCTCCCAAAGTACTGGGATTACAAGCGTGCGCCACCATGCCTGGCTAGTACATTTTCTATTATATTTAATGTGTGGTGAAGTACACACAAACCTGTAGAACTTTATCTCAGAATCCTATACTTATTGCAATTAATGCCTTTCAATATATGTATTTTTGGGCTTTCTTCATATTAAAAAAAGTCTGTAAAATATATACTTTGCATGATTTAAATGAGTTACACTACCTTAAAGAGACAACTAGAAATACCTAGTAAGTGATTTTTTAATGCTTATTTTAAGACAGAAAAATGAAAACAATCCCTATTAAAAATCATTCAAATTGATATTTACACTCAATTAAATCATTTTTTCAACTCCAGTGTGTTAACATAAGAAAGAAACCCCCCAATTTTATGGGTATTAAATTGGCCTCCAAGATGAAAATAGATGATCACTATGTGACTAGCTTTTTGTGTTCTTAAATAGATTATCACTATGTGACTAGCTTTATGAGTTCTTCATAAGCCTGTCAAATATTTCTAATGGCAATAGTTTTAATGGTTTACGTATTTAAAAACACAGTATTACAAGGCATTATTTCTATAGTAGGAAGTTACATGAAAGACATGAATCAATCTTAAACTTCAACTTGGAGTGTTTTTTCCCTATTATAGGTTTTTCTTACTTAAATCTTCATTTTCTTTCAGCTATTTAACTAGCTATAACTTGAAGTCATCACCACCAGAATGATCTCAGAGGGCTTTGAGTATGTGCAGCTGGAAAAGGAAATATGGTTTAAATTTGACAGGTTTTACGTAGTGTGAATTGAAATATAGTCTTCAACTGCCTTCTATTGAAGTGTGAACTGAGGCACCCGTTCATCTCATAAAGGTAATTATTATAAGAGAAATATTTTTTATACAAACAAGTTCTAGATGAACCTAGTCTGTTAAAAATAGTGCAATCTTTCTTCTTTTATATGATGGCTGTTCTATAATTGTTATTTCTAAGCTGTCATTGTCTACTCAGCTTCTTTTCTGATAAATAATTTGCAATTACATCTAATATATCTGGTTAGGTATTTATATACATAGACCACCACATGCCCTGTGATTTTAGTTTTCCCATCGGGTGGACTGTAGATTTGCCAGAATCATGCAAGGCTTTTGAATCTCCTGCCTCTCAAAAGACAGACTTGAGAAAATGGAAATGAAAATACAATTCATGCTGCCAAATAGCACAGTGGATCTATTATAGACTAATGCTTAACCTTTCTTTTTTAAATTTAGCTGTGTCACTGCTGAATATTCTTCTGAGAAATTATGGCAAATTGATGGGATCCTTATGGTAATTTCTGGGTCTATTTGCAAGTGTTTATTCTGGAAAATGAAAGAACATCCTGTGCATCAAGATTCTTCTGTCTTCTACATTTATTAAATGTACTAGAAACCACCATTTCTAGATGGCAAGCTTGTGAAACAAAACCTAATGTTTCTTCACTTTGGTGACTGAAGAGAGTATACAAATGGGGCAAAAGTTGTGTTTTAGTTGTAGAAGACACAGACACAGAGATTCTATCCAGTATTCTCTTCACTGTCTGGCATAAGAAATCTAATTATGTCATTTTTCTTGCTTATGGCTAGAGATGGGAATCATGCTCACCTATAAATTTTCCATAAAGATTTTTAAAAAAATTATTAGATGGCAAAGCAAAAGAATTAAGGTCACTTTCAAACTTAAATCTCCTTTGGTTTAGGATGCTAAATTGCTATAAAGTTACTGGGTCAGATTTGAATTTAGCAAAAAAAAAAATAGTCTCCAACTCAATTTTCTCACTAAAAAGACATAATATGTATTTAAAGGACATGTCAAGGTCGAGAAGTGAGCACAATCTAACATGAGGAATAGGATTTAAGATTTCCCTGTTAGCATCTATATTTCTATCTGTCCCTCTTATTTGCTCAGTAACTCGGTAAATAATTTAGCTTATAGTTCAATCCTTGTAATGTCTGAGGAGGAAATATAATGAGTGTGAAAAAGACATACCATTCTAGTACTTTTCAGCTGTGAAAAGAAAGATAGCATCCATTTATATCATCTATTTTCCTATATGTTATTTAAAATTACGAATCAATCTTTGTTCTCTCAAAAGTAAAAGAGAATGTGTTGCTTCAAAGTCACAGTCACTGAATCTTCAAGTAGGAAGAAGAGAACCATAACTTCTGCAATATAACTTTTAGTCATTTCTTACATGTCAAATAGATACTGCCATTCATTATGTCATGATGAGCTAAAGTAAAAATGTGTGTGTGTGTGTGTGTGTGTGTGTGTGTGTGTGTGAGAGAGAGAGAGAGAGAGAGAGAGAGAGAGAGAGAGAGAGAGTGTTTTGGACCGGATAGTGATCTACGAAAGATTTCTCAAAAAAAAAAAAACTATAACAAACCTTGACTTAAGAGAAAGCCTATTGTACAAACTAGAAAATTCTATTCCAATATTCAGAAATGACCTATTTATTGTGCAAATATGTTTTCTCTTATGAATGAATGGTATCTTTTTATTCGCATGAAATTTGTCATTTCAAAGTTGTTTATTATATGTCAATCATCAGACCCTACTTTGAAAAGAGAATTTAGAAAGGTATCCTTACACAATAGTCTAATTAATCCAATTGACATATTCTTGTTAAAATATTTAGGATGGGATATTTAGGGCAGAAAAGTGCAATATTAAACTAAGAGATTTACATAATCCTGGGTACTGATGCTCGATTTAAAAAGCCAACATCACCTTTCATAATTGAAAGCAAGGTACTTTTGCAAAGAATCATTTATTAAAACCAAACTACTATTTCAATAAAGCATTAAGATTTGCTGCATAGAATGCCCCTTGGGCAGCACTCTGAAATAATAGTAATCCACAACGGAACATTTTAATAAGTGTGATAAATGACTCACAGAGCGCTTCTGATTTCCATGTCAGTGGAATTAGAATCAGGCAAAAGCTGGCCCAGGGTGATGGATGTAGAGGATTTTTGTGGTAAACACTTTGCAATGTCAGGGCAATACAAGCTTATGGGACTCTCAGAAGCGAAATTCATGTCCATTTGTCAACTTTCTGCCTGAGGGTAGAAAGAACATGTAGACAGAAACTAGCCTTACTTTAACAGGTAATATACTCCCTTGAATTCTATAACCCTTCAAAAGGATACAAAGCAAAGAAATTAAAAGATATAATGTGTACAAATATACATCATCTTACAGTTAGAGAGGTAACATTACATTCATAGCCTCAGTAGCAAAATAGATGGGAGAGATATCCATTATGGTCAGCTGGGATGAAATTACTGATTTTTCTCATTTAAAGATGATTGTTAGGTGTCTGTACAAGCTTGATGATGATATAAATATGCATGTGTCACATTTTTTTCCTCTGACAGATGCAAATCTTGTATTACAGGAAAGATTCTCTTTGATCATGTTAACTGAGAACACAGATTAGAGTGAGTCAGATCATCGTGAAGTTTTTAAATATCCATGATACTACACCGAAAAGTGTGTTACTGTGTACTAACATTCAAATTTTAAAAATCTGCCTGATGTACATTATTTCTAATGGTTATCTTTTGTATTATTTTACATGTTCCCAAGGATAAAGCTTCTGGTTTATGATTCAGTTTTCTAAGGTAACACCTCCCTCACTCTTTCGCCAATATGCAACATGTATTGCAGACTTATCATACTGATCTATACCAAGTATTTTGTAAAAAATATTTTATATTTGCATGGAATTTAAGAAGATCCTAAAAGACTAAATAAAAAATAGGACCGATACAGCTAAATTAAAAACAAAATTTTCTCAAGTTTTGTTGTAGATAAAATGTTGAAACACCAAAAACACTATCACTTGCTTATAGTAAGAAACTGGTGAGTTCTGCACATATTACTGATTAGAAATGTAAATAAAAGGAGAAACATATACAAAACGAAATCAAAGGAGAAATATACAAATAAAAATAAAATGAGAAACATGCAAAATCAAATTTTCCTACTTAATAATCATGCAACAATGGTAGAACCAATTACATTATACTTCTTTCTGTGCTAACAAAACACCATATATATTTTATTTGAATAAAAGTAAATGGAATCAATTCTGTCACATTTGAGCCCTTACATAAAAGACAGACATTCAGTAAATGGTTGTTGAAGAGTGAATTCAAAAGTAGTGTATTCCTCATTCTATTTCTGCCTTGCAATGTGTTCTTAAAAATATACTTGGTACCTTTCTTCTTTGGATTTGATGTCAAATGGGACTATCTATATAGTATTTATTACTTGGAGACATTACAATGAACTATGAGGATTAAGCAAAATAATGACAGGTAAAGTTCTAGAGAAATGCAAACCTCTTCAGGGCATTAAAGTGCTTTTAGAAGTGAAGAAAAAAGTAGCTGGGAGAGAGAGAGAAAGAGAGAGAGAGAGAGAGAGAGAGAGAGAGAGAGAGAAGAAGAAGAAGAAGAAGAAGGAGGAGGAGGAGGAGGAGGAGGAGGAGGAGGAGAGGGGGGAGGGGAGGGGAGGGGAGGGGAGGTAAGAAGAGGAAACAGTAATGAATAATGAAGAAAAGAAAGGTCAGAAGGGAGGGGATGTTAAGAGATCAGGAGTTACAGGTCTCATTTCACAAAGATGAAAGCATCAAAAAAGGATGCCACAAATCTTTTCTGGATGCAATGAGAGATTCTTGTGTCATATTTTATTAATTACTTGGAAAAGGGAGTAACCCATTCCATTTATAAAACACACATAGGCAAAAGTTATGAATACTTGTAAGGCCAAAGATGTAGAAGTTTGAGGGGGGGGGAAATAATAAGAATCCACCTTGGAGATGAGAAGTTAGTGCACCAAAGAAAAGCCACAATGTCAAAATGAAATCAGTACTTATGATTTCATTTACCAAGAATAGTAGTATTTTCTAAAATTTTAAAATCAATTATACTATTGTAATTATCAATGAATCCACCTATGAGAAGTCAAAATATTGAACAGAATAAAAAATCATCCCTATAGTTTATCAATGACATTTAATGTAACAGTTAATGTTATTTTTATTATTCTAGGTATTTATGTGCATTGCCCATCACAATGGTCATAAAAATTCTAAATGTTGTTTTTATTATTCTAGGTATTTATGTGCATTGCCCATCACAATGGTCATAAAAATTCTGAGCACAGAAAAGGAACAGGACAATTAACTGAGCTATATGCCCGTGGCATGAGAAACAAAGCTAAGGTACAATGGTGCATCTAGACGAATGAAGGAAAACCTCCCATCTAGACTGGCAGAGAGGTAGTTACTCAGCAAATGTATTACCCTTATATTCCTTTCTGAAATAATATTGTATTGTCCTTCTCAGAAAAGTTAAAGCTATGATATTGCAATCCTTGGGAAGAAAGAAAGAAAGAAAGAAAGAAAGAAAGGAAGGAAGGAAGGAAGGAAGGAAGGAAGGAAGGAAGGAAGGAAGGAAGGAATCGAAAAGAAAGAATGGTGGGTCTGATGATTTAGCCAAATCAATATAAATAAAATAAAGGAAAATAAATTTTTACTGAGTTTTTGGAGATCGATTTTATGTATCTATCAAAATTTTAATACCTTCCACCATCCAAGTTGAATTCAATAAATCATCCCTAAGTAATTATTTATGTAAAATATATTTCTTATAATATTATATACATAGTGAAAATCAGTAGTCACTGTGCCATAATAAAAAAATCTTTGTGGTATTTCTGTAGTATGGAACAGTGTGCCGCAATTAAAAAGATGAGATGAAATTTGTCGTGTATCATAAGTCATTAGGCAATTTCAAATTAAAACCACAATGAGCTACCACTGCACAACTATTATCAGAATGGGAAAAAAAAAACATTGGCAATGTCAAAGCTAGTGAGAATTTAGATTAAGAGGAATGGCATGGTAGGTATGCAAACCAGCATGCTAGCTTAAAAGAGACTCGCACTTTCTTAAAAAGAGAAACATATTTTTACCATACGGTCCAGTAATTGTGCTCTTAGGTTTTTATCAAAATGGATTGAAAACATATGTCCACACAGAAGTCTGCTTGTGAGTGTTTAGAACATCTTTATTCCTAATCAACAAAAGGATCAGTAACAAAAATGCCCTTCAGAATGTTCAGGGATGAGCAAATTGCGGTACGTCTGTGCGACTGATTATTATTCAGTGCTAAAAAATAATCAGCTATGAAGCTATGAGCAGACACAGACATAAATTATACATGTACGGCTAAGAGAAAGCTGATAGTCTGAAAAGGCTACATTCTGCATTATGCCAACAGCATCCCATTGGGGAAAATGTAAGACTATGGAAGCAGTCAAAAGATCCTTGCCAGAAATTCAGGAAGGAGGAGGGAGGGATGATTACATGCACAAGGACGTGTTTAGGCCAGTAAAACTATTCTGAGTGACACTGTCATGGCGGAGAGCTGATATTACATATTTGTCAAAATCCATAGAACTATAAAACTCAATCTGCAAGTTCTATTATACACAAAGAGCTCTAATATAAACTACACACTTTATTTAACAATAATTTATAAATATTATTTTACTAATTGGAACAAGTACAACACACTATTACAAGTTGTTAATAATAATAGAAACTGTGTTAGGATTGGAGTGAGGATTGAGGGTGTATAGAACTATGCGTGTTCTCTGGTAATTTCTTCTGCAAACCCGAAAGTGCTTTATAAATAATGTCTATTTAATATGTTGTTCCACTCTCGTCTGGTTTCTATGGTTTCAGATGAGAACTCGGCCATTAATCCATCATACTGAGCCTTCTCTGTACATGGAAAGTCATGTTTTCTTTGTTTTATTCAGAACTTACTTTGTATTTTAAGAGTTTGAGTATGATGTATTTTGGTTTTTTCGCAAACTGCCCAATTTAGAGCTACCCTGAAGAACACAGTGTATGTATCTTCAAGTTCTTGATCATTATTTCTTCTTCTTCTTTTTCCCTACCTCCATTCTATCTCTTCTTCTTTTAAGACTTCCTTTTCATGATTGTCAATATGTTTGGTGTCACAGTTCTATAAAGTTCTGTGAATTTTTTTCAATCTTTTAATTTATATTCTTCTCTTTGGACAGTGCCTACCAATCTAGCTTTTTGTCTGTTAATTCTGTCTTTTGCCATCTCAGAGTTTCTATGAAGTTTTCAGGTTATTTTTAAAAAGTTACTATCATTTTCAAATAAAGAAATTCTACTTGGCTTTGTTATTTCTAAATACTTACTGATAACCTCTGTTGAATTATCATTGTTATATTTTCTTTTAGTTATTAGCCATTGTTTACTGTTATTCTTTGAACTCTTTATAATAGGTTTTTTGAAGTCTTTTCTGAATTCTGTATCTGAGACAATATCAATTGACTTTTTATTTTCCTCCCAGATAATAGTACACTTTTACCTTAATTTCATTTCTCATATTTTTGTTAAAAATAAAACATTTTAGATAATATGTTTTAACAATTCTGAATTTTGATTTTTTTCCTCTTAGAGGCTATTATTACTATGTTTTTGTTTCTTTGTTAAGTAATTTGCACTGGCAAACCTGCAAATTCTTACTCTCCCATGGTGAGTAACTACTATAGCTACTATAACTGCTTATGTTTTATTTGTTTTTAAATCCTGTTTTTAAATTAAAGACTAAATCATTGGAGGTCACCACTCTCCCTATGCAGCTTAGATATCAGTCTGATTTGACAAATGTTGTGTTCAATCTCCTCTAGCCAATAATGCACCTGATCTCTGCTGATCTATTCATAGGTAGTAGAAAAAAATTTAAAAGTTCTGTAATCTCAGTAGCTGGGAGGCTGAGACAAGAGAATCACAGGTTTGAGGCCAGTCTCAGCCACTTAGTGAGACCCTCAGAGACTTAGTGAGCCACTGTCTCAAATAAATAAAATAAAATAGGGCTGGGTGTAGCTAGGAGATAGAATGTTCCTGGGTTCATAAAAAAAAGTTTTGGCATTTTTCATGTCTATCTCATTTTCTATTTTCTGTGTGACCCGATTTTTGGTCTCCTCTGAATATATATGAATCCTTAGGGTCAACCAAGAATGTGTGGTTGACTTTTGCCATCTTTTGACAGATGCTGATCTCCCTATCCTGCCATATATAAGCTTGTTCCCATTAGAACTGCAACCTGTGACTAGTCCAGCCCTCGGTCTCTTTCATTCATCCCTCTCTTAGGTTGTTACCTCCATCAACAAAGCTTCTGGGTTTGGTGCTGCCCACTGCTATAAATTCAGTAAGCCTCCTTTGAAGCTGTCATTCAAGTTGCAATTAGTCTTATTGCCCTGCTCTGACAGACCTTTGCATTTGCAAAGCTCTTAGGGTAGGATTTGGGGTTCCCTAGGAAAGGCTCCAGGCTGGATCATCACTGATTACTTTTATTCTTAGTAGAACATCAAATATTTTTCATATGAATGTTTAATACATATTTTGCAACATTCAAATGGTTGTTTACATAACTTTTGTTCCATTTTATAGTTGCTTTTCAGCAACTGGATTTAAAAATGTCTTTGCTGTATACAAGTTCATATGACCCCAACATAAGTTTTTTGTTGTTGTTTTTGCAGTACCGGGGATTGAACCCAGGGGAATTCTACCTCCGCGCTACACCCCCGGCCCTATTTTTTTACTTTATTTTTAAACCGGGTCTCACTAGGTTGTGGAGGGCCTCACTAAGTAAAGGGAGAGAGTGAGAGAGACAGGGAGAGAGAGAGAGAGAGCTGAGGCTGGCCGCGAACCCGGATCCTCCGGTCTCCACCTCCCAAAGTCCTGGGATTACAAGCCTGCGCCACCACGCCTGGCCCCAACATAAGTTTTTAAACCTTGGTACAAAAAGATTCTTTGATTACATGTATATGTACATTTCTATGCAAGTTTAAATTGTTCAACTGCAAACTATTTTTTGAAGGTTTACATAACAGAGTGGAACATTTCATGTTTCAAGTTTTTGGTGTGCCTTAGTTAACTGAGTATTGTGGTATACCAGAAATAAAAAAGGATAAAAAAAGACAATAAGAAACAATGAGAAAAAAACAAAAACAAACCAACAAAAACAAGTTACTCACAACCTGAATGAATTCTCTGTGTTAAAGAAGCAAGAAATGCCAATGAGCGTTTTAGAAAGATAGAATCTTAAACATTACTTCTCATTTTAGTAAATATAAATCTGTCTCTATTTCCTAGCTGTTCATTTAATTTTTATGCAGTTGATGTTGATTTTGGATGTGGTAAGCAGTATTCTAAAGTGGTGACCACATGTCAAGCTTTGTGATTATGCCGTTACATGGCAAAGGTGAAGGAACCTTACAGAGTTATAGTCTCTAATCAGTTGACTCTAAGTTAATCAAAAAGCAAATTGTCATTGTTGGTTCTGACATACACAAGTCAGCCCTTTAAAAGTAGGTCTTAGGATCAGAGACTGAGAAGCAACAGAGGCGAATTCCTTTTGGCCTTGAAAAAGTCAAGTGCCAAGTCATTTGGTTGATCACAATGGGAGGCCTTTCTGATCAAAGAGATTCAGTCAGTCCTGCACTAACAAGGAAGTGAACCCCATCAATAATTATTGAGCTTGGAATAAGCCTGTGAATATTAAATTTGATTATAGCCTAGGCTTACATTTTGATTCAAGTCTTGTGAAAACCTGATCAGAGCACCATCAGGCTACACTGGGGTTTCTCACTTACAAATGCTCCCAGATAATAAAGGGGTGAGGTTCATAGTTCGTAGGTTTGTGGTAATTGTTTCTGCTGCAGTGAATAGACACTTCCTAAAAGAAGAAATACAAATGGCCAAAAAGTATATGAAAAAATGTTCATCATCATTAACAGGGAAATGCAAATCAGAACTACACTGATATTCTACCTAACTCCAGTTAGAATGTCAATCATTAAGAGTACAAACCCCAAGAAGTGCTGGTGAGGGTGTGGGGAATTAGGAACTCTTATTCATTGTTGGTGGGATTGTAAATGAGGACAACCACTATGGGAATCAGGATGAAGCTTACTTAAAAGACTAGGAATGAAATCACCATATGACCCAACTATATCACTCATTGATATCTGTCCAAAGAATTAAAGTCAGAGTACAATAGAGATATTTTCATACCTGTGTTTATAGTAGCACAATTCACAATAGTCAAATTATGAAACCAACATAGGTGTCCATCAACAGATGACTGGATAAAGAAAATGTGGTATATACCCACAAAGGAGTTTGACTTAGCCATAAAGAGAAGAAAATTAGGTCATTCATGGGGAAATAGATGGAATTCATTATGCTAAGGGAGATCAACCAGTCTCAGAAAGTCAAAGGTTGAAAATTTTCTTATATGTGGAAGCTAGAGAGACAATAGAAAATAAAAGGGACTTCAGATAGAAAAGGAGAGAGACCAGTAGAATAGTGGAATGAGATTGGGAAAAGGATGAAGAAACAAAGACCGAGGTTTGAGGAAGCAAACATCAAATAATGTTATGTTTATATATGAAGTTATCATTGTCAAGCTCACTAACCTGTAGGGGAGAGAAAGCGGGAAGTGGGATGGGATCTGGCGAGAAGCACACTCCATGATGTGTGTATATATAAATGTATCGTTTTGGGTCTCACTATGTTGTATAATTACAATGCATCAATAAAATTATTTGTTAAAAATTTAAAAAGCAATGGAAAACCAATGCAGTTTAAATTATCAAGGTAATATTTCAATTGATCCCTCTTTCTCCAGTGATCTTAGTTGTTTCAACCAGCTTTATGTGGAAGTGCTTTCTCTTGGTAGCCTCGGCCTGCTGTAACAAAGTACCATAGACTGGTTGACATACAAACAACAGAAATGTATTTTCCACCATTCCAGAAGCTGGAAAATCCAAGGTCAAGGTGCTGGCATATTTGGTGTTTAATGAGGGCCCACTTCCTGATCCATCGATGGCTTTTTGCTGTGTCCTTACATGGTACAAGGGGCAAGGAGTCTCTTTGGGATCCCTTATAAATAAGAGCACTAATCACAATTAAGCGAGGTTCGCCCTCATTCCCTAATCACCTCCTTAAAGACCCCACCTCCTAATGCCATCACATTAGGGGTTAGTATTTTAGTTGACATAAAGACATAAAGTAATTCAATTGCTCACTGTATATTTTCTTTGGTGATCCACTTTCTTTCTCCTCACTATTAGTCTATGCTATTCTATTGGATGTAATTACCCTCTTCCACCCCAAAGAAGGACATGTGTTCTGAGTTAAGTAAATTAGAGTTCCATGTAATTTTTTTCTGTGACTATGGCAATAGATATTCTTTTCTGCTGGGGTTTACATGCTGATAATATAAAATCTTAGAAGTTCTGGTAGTCATATTTGCCACAAATTCTATATTAAAATGAAGGCAATAAAGAATGAAAAGACAGACAGCCCCTGTGTTTGCCTGCTCCTGAACCTAAATCTAGCACCGAGAGTGGAAATTAGGTTAGCCAGTCAAAATCTTTTCTTTGTTTTTTTTTTTCTTCAACCATGCTGAGTTTGAGTCTAATTTTTGTAAGTGCATGAAGCTTGACTAACAAGGGAATACTGAGTCAAAAGGGCAATAGAAACTGAGAACAATTTAGACTGAGCATGTGACTTTATAGAGCATATTTGATACCAAGCAGAGATGGCACCAAACTTGTTCATTACTCTTTAGCTAACATTGCTAGTTGATCTCTTGACTTTGGTTTTTGGGCTTTTAGATCCTCGTTAAAATTTTTCAAAAAATCTGAAACATATTCCATTTCTGAGATACAATAATGATAACATTTATGTACAAAGAAACCTACTTCCAGTATGATCAGTACTCCATATCCACAGTTTCCACATACATGGATTGAAGCAACTGCAGATCAAAAATATTTGAGAAATGTCTCTGTGCTAAACATGTACAGACTTTCTTTACTTGTCACTATTCCTGAAACAGTATATTATAATAACTATTTCCATTGCATTTCCATTGTGTTAGGTATTGTAAGAAATCTTGAGATGATTTAGTATAGATGAGAAGATGTGAGTATTATATATGCAAATTTATATGAGGGACTTGAGCACCTTCAGGTTTTGGTATCTGTATGGGGTACTGGAACCAATACTTTGAAGATTCTCAGAGGCAACTATACTTGCATGCTGTATATTTTCTAGGTACTATATTGCTTATATAAATATACACAGGGTCTTTGGATAGTAAGTGGATCTATAACTCAAAGAGCATTAGCAATTATATTGGATACTGAAAGTGTCAAACTAATTTTTAGGACATTATTAGTTGTTAAAATATTTTTTCATAGTTCTTTGACAAGAAAAATGCATATAAATATAAATGTATATTACAGAATTACTAAATATCTACTAGTACCAAGATAAAAACCATGGGTATGCTATGTATCAAACTAATTAAATTAAATTCTATCAGAGATTCTATTATTCAAGAGAATAAGGGAGTCATTCAGGTATACAGTTATTCAGGTCAAAGGGTCATAAAGAAACACTCTAGAATTTTTGTTTTGATCATCAGGATCTTGGACTGGCACAATATTAAAAATTATCAAAAATATTTTATATAAAATGTGACATATTGGCTAAAAATGTGAGTAAATATTTAAGGAATGCATTAAGAATTTTAAATTTCAGATACATACTTCTGACTTTATGATTTTTATTCAACAAAGAACTCAGAACATATTTTTTTAAAATTAAAACTAAGTAATTCTGCAGAATTACTCATTAGTAGTTTTCACTTCATATCATCACAAATTAAAATAAACTCCCTGTGGTCATAAATATAAAATCAAAATTATTTACATTAAGAAATCACCTTTAAATATCTTATAAGATGGTTCATGGCACAGGAACACTATTAACAATATAAAGGGTAAAAATGAGACTGTGAGCACATTGTAATCATGTAATTGAAAAGGTGTGCTAAGTTTTCGCTTAGAGGATTGTTGAATTGAGACTTTAAAGTAGGAGAGAAAAATGAGAAGGGATTCTGGGAATTTAATTTGCTTGGAGGAAAAATAAGGAAAATTTAGTTAAAATAGCTATCCTTAGCTGCAATTTAAAACTGATTCCTAGATTTAAAATCTTAATAATGTGTATAATGTATGCTTCAATAGTCGAACTTATTTGAATTTCTCTAACATATGATGATGTAAATGAGTTAAAATGAAATTAAATCTCTTAAAATTATAATTATTAAACAATAACAATAGCTAGCATTTGTTTAGGGCTTAAAGATTTTATGAGCTCTACTTACCTTGCCTAACTTAATCTTCCCTATTACAGTAAGAGGTGATTACTACTGTGTGCACTTTAAAGATGATAAACTACATCCCCCTTATAGATTTTAAATGGTAGATAAATTATGAAAAAATGAATAAAATAAATACTAAGCAGTCACTGAAAATGATTATCAAAAGCATATTTAATAAGTGAACATATTACTAATATATAAATAGACTGAGTACATTAAATAAATAGGAGCTACTTGTGAGTTTGGTTTTGTGAAAGATTAAAATTTTATTCTTTATTATTTTCCAGTTTTTCTACTATTAACTTATATATCTTTTCTGAACAGCAAAACTATTTCATGTTTCATATCATAAAAACACATGTGAGCCATTTTCAGGCATTGAAAACAAATGCTTTGCTCTCTTCAGACACATATACAAATGTTTCCCTGAATATTTGTTTCACAACTTAGTTGAAGTGGATACTATTATTTTTATTATCATCACCATTTTATAGTTGACAAACTGATGCACAGAGAATTTAACTTGGCTAAGATCATGACTAATGAGTGGCAGAGTTAGTAATTTAAACAATGGGAACATTTTAGATTCTTTTGCTGTTATCTAACTTATTGCCCATCTTTAGTCCCACTTTTTGGTTCTCCACACACTCTTTAATTTACTCTACAACACATGTCTTTAAAATGTTTCCTTCACACTTACAAATGGGAAAGCACAGCAGGGCAGTTCATGGTTTTTGAAGCATTGTGATGCAGAATAGTCTACAAATACAAAGGAGATCGACATGAAAATTAGAATCATCAGACATGTCCTTCCTTCCGGGGAACTCTGCAGCTCTTACCACTCTGCACAGGCATTGCTAAGAAGACAGGGCATAACATCCTGAGAATCAGTTGACCTGGCAGCCTTTTAACACAATCCTCCTTCCTCCTCATTGCTTCAGGATTTCACTTAACACTCTCCACTGTCAGAATCATTGTAAAAGCAGAAGGAGGCGAAATCAGCAGTTACAGATCTGTGTTCACATCTCAAGTTATATTTTTCATCAAATTAAAAAAAGCATTTCATATATTTGAATAAAGATGCAAATCTTAGTTCATATGCTTGAGTGGAATTTGAATTTGCAGTTAAGACAGTTTATTTCCACGCATGGCAGGTCATTCAATCTACCCTGTAATATGGCTAAAAGATCACAGTTGCCAATGTTTCATATGCCTTTGAGCTTTCAACTTATTTAATGGATTGCTGTTGGTGATGCTTATAAGAGCTAGTTAAATGTGAACCTTGGTTTGGGATCTATTAATTTATGAAAGAAAAAATGCACAGATTTTTAAAGAATAGACACCATTTTATCAGACATTTAATTAACTGAAACTGAATAACACTAAAATAATACCAGTCACTGCAGGTGCAAATAAAAACCATGTTTTATGTTTGTCAAGGAAGTGTAAAGTATATATTTTGAAGATCCATTTTGATTAATGTCCAGAACACATTAAAAGATCAATTATGAGTTTATTGTTTAAATTTAAGACAAAACAATATAAACTTTGTGACAAATTGTCTTACATGTATATCTAAATTTTCTCTCACAGAGCTAAATCTTAACTATAATGCAAAATAAGTGAAAAAATACAAAAAACCCCACAAAATTCATTTTTAATTTAAGTGTAATAATTCCATTAGAAATAGAAGTTTCTTGAAGGTTAAAATTTGCCTGCCAATTGCCTCTATTTTCTGGAGATGAATGAAAATTTTAATTAAATATCTAATTTCAAAATGACATGATAGTTTATTTTAGCCCAACTAGCAATTTTCTTGAAAGTTTAAGATTAGTATCTTCAAATTATCAACCTCAATATTTGAAATGAAAAAATACAGCAAAAATTAATTTTTCAAATTTGACCCAAAAAACTTTAACTGTTTCTGAGATCAAAGAATATAGTTTTGTATAAGAATTAGATATATACATTTTCAGGTAATGAAATATAAACCACTTTGCTGTTTCATCACCATAAAAAATAAAATATCCTTACCTAGTATTTTTCTTGTTCAGTATTAATGATACTGTATCCTTTGTCAATAGAGTGACTCTGAAGACAAATACATTCATTCATATAATTATACAGACGCATATGACCTTAGAGAAAGTAAGAAATATGCCACATTATAACAACTGATACTCTGTTTAGCCAAATTTCAGCCTCCAAAAGGTAGCCTCTAAAAGTTATACCAAGAAACATTTGTGGATAAGGAGAAGGGAAGGAATGAAACTGGTGTAAAACTGAATTGAGAGAAAAGAGAAAATGAATAAAATGAGATTTCCTATTTAGGCATAGTGGAGAACCTTGCTCCCTCCAAGAAATCTTCCAGTTGCCAAGAATATAAAATAGTGTGAGAGTGAGTCTACTTTGTAGAATAAAACTAATGCCCATCATGGTCATGGAAGTGGCCAGACCCTTCCCCTAGTCCCATAAAAACTGCAATCAGGACCATCGCTAGGAAATGCATGTTTAGAACAGGGTTTCTTACCATATAGCGTTCGATTGCCTTTTTACTCATGGCATCATTAGGATAGATACAACAGATGAACTCCCGTTGAAACAAGTGTTCTCAATGGTCTGTGGCTCACTCTTCCATGCTTCCTCACTCCACTTGAAATAAATAGCACTTGGAAAAGAACTTATAGATTATTCATCTACTCCAAGGCATCATTATCTATGTGCATAAGTCGAGGATTCGTTTCAAATATTACAACTAAGTAGATATCAATTCTTTAGCTATAGTTTCCATCTTGTGTTTCTATTCCATTTATAGAAATGTCACTATAAGTTTCAGAGTTTGGAAATCTAACTTCCAACGTACTTGACGCTTTTACAACTTTATGGATTTTTTTCCTCACTCTATTTCCTCTGCCTACGTGCCATCAATCTACTATCCCACCAACATTTTGCTCATAAATCGCTCGTGTTCTTTTACTAGCGATCAAATCAAGTATCACCTCCAATGACATGTTTGACTGAAGGAGTCTGCTGTTCTTTCTCATTGTGCACGTACGGCTGCATTCCTGGGTGTTTTTCATCTTGTATATCCAGTATGTAATATACAATAATTATCCTAGACAGTTAATAAATATTTTCCTCAATATGGACATGACGTGATTCATACCATGTGGAAAAAAAAAACAAGTTGGCATTTCATGTACTCATGAATCTTGAGAAGAATTGTCAAAGGATAAGGAAAATTGCAGACCTTTAGAGTTCATCAAGATATGCTTGAATTCCAAAGTGGTTTTCTCCTTTTTCTATATTATGGGTGTGATTAAACCAGAGATGTTCATGCCTAATGAGAATCATATCAATCATACGATACAGGTCTGAAGTTAGCACCTCTCACATTCAGTGGTAGTCAGGGTATACACATTCCACAAAATGTATGAAGAAAAAGTAAAAACTAAAAGCAGTTTCATCCACCAGGCTTCCTGAGTTATTGAAGGTCCTTCTTTCCTTCAACACTTGTATTTTAGTAATAACTGTAATGAAACCAGTTTATTAAATTAATTAACGCACTTTGTTAAGCGTATTTCTTTTTTTTGGTACTGGGGATTGAACCCAGGGTCATTGTACCTCTGAGCTATGCATTCAGCTCTATTTTTTTTTTAATTTGGGAACAGGGTCTCACTAAGTTGTTGAGGCTGACTTCGGACCTGTGATGCTCCTGTCTGAGCCTCCCAAGTACTTGGATTACAGGTACATGCCACCATGCCCAGCAAGCATATATTTCTATTTCCAACTTACTCTGCCCTCTCCCAACTTCACAAAACACTTGCAACAGTATAAAGCACAACACATGTGATTATCCTGAGAATAATAGTGATCCCAGAACTTATGAATGTATTATGTCACATAACAAAGGGGAATTAAGTCTGCAGATATAATAAAGATATAATTTAAATGGCCCTTAAAATGGAGAGACTATAGTGGATTATTTAATAGACTCAATGCAGTCTTAAAAGTCCTTAAATATGTCCAAGAGTGATGTGATGTGACAGGATTCATTCTTCCATTGTTGACTGTGAAGACAGGAGACTAGGAGCTATTCAAAGCAGGCAGCCGCTGGAAGCTGGAAAAAGCAATGAAATATTTCCCTGTGTATCGTCAGCATTCTTACAACCATAATCTAAAGATCTGACTGCATAATTTAGAGGAGAGAATATTTATTTTCTTACGGTTTGGGGCTGAGTCCATGTGGGGCTGGGAACCGCTGATCTCAGGGCATTGAAAAGGGAAGTCTAGGGAGGCAACATGGGCTGCTCCTTACATTACAGACACAGGAAGCTAGAGAGCAAGCCTGCGGGGCGGAGGACCATATATATAATCTCCAAGGTCTCACCTCCAGGGACCACCTCCTCCAGTCACACCCTACTGACTACCAGGCACCACTCACTTTTGGGACCCTCAAGACTCAACCATAACACCCCGAACTTCAAAAAAGAAACTTGGCACCACCAACACCTTGATTCCATCCCAGTAAGATCTATTTTGTAATTCTGATCTCCAGAATGGTAAAATACTAAATTAGCATTAGGCCACTTTAATAGTGGAAACTGCCCTGAAAATAGTTTATCAAAAGTTGGCTATTTTTCTACTTTTTTGTTTGCCAAATACCATGTCAACATACTCAAAAAATTTAGATAACAGACATAATACCTTTTAAAGGCTAAGTAGATGTTTATTGATGATGCTTTATTCTGGATTACTGGTCAGAGATTTAGACACACACACACACACACACACACACACACACACACACTGCTAAATATTAGGAATACTTGAAATTATATGGTGAGAAATATTTTGCTCATGTGGTAAATTATGGCCAAGAAAAGGAGATAATACTAACTTGTAACCTATAAACTGGCAAATTGGAGATAACATGGTGAGTCAATAAAAAGAAAACAATGTATACATCCTTTTTCCTCTTTGAGAAATAAAATGCTGACTAGCATCTCTGAAAACAATTTAAAGCATTTTCTCCTGTACCTTTGCCTCCAAAAATAATGATTTAACTGATCAATAAAGTATAAATTTTCCTTTCTTGTCACCAAAAAGAAAAATGGTGAGGCACAATCCAGCCATGTTTATTTGGGCAGAAAAAGGCAACTACAAATGGTAACTAAAAATGGTGTTACTCTTATTCTAAAGAAATAGTACCTGCTACTTATTCCCTTTCCACTCAAGCCATAGATTTTTATCCTGTTTTTCCTTTATCCTTGCTGCTGGCTGATGAAGGCTGTGGGCAAAACAGAACCCACATTTCACATCCCTCCCCTCCACCCCCTGACAAAATTGCACACTCTGTATGTTTGATGTATTATTTCTTCCAAAGAAAACATCCATGCCTCAAGAAACAGAACATGATACACAAGGTACTTTGCTCTGCTTTGTGTACAGGTAGCATAACCTCAAGGAAATGAGGTCAGATAGGAAAAATAATGGCAACTCTGAGAGAGTTACTACACTGAGAGAAAATGAAAGAATGCACACAATTTGTTTAAATACATGTATAAAATAAGGTGAAGATTGTTAGAATTTTTTTAAATGCATTGGTACATTGTAATCATACATCTTAATGAGTTTCAGGGTGGTAGAAGTAAACATGCACACATCAGTCAATTAGTAGTTGACAAATCAAAGTCAACTGCTATGCTAAGCATGAGAAGGAGGGAA
>PVJS01001189.1:0-103391 GCA_004027185.1 Glis glis | reverse complement strand
GAGAGAGAGAGAGAGAGAGAGAGAGAGAGAGAGAGAGAGAGAGAGAAACAGGAAGAGAGAGAGAGAGAGAGCTAGCGAACCCGGATCCTCCGGTCTCTGCCTCCCAAAGTACTGGGATTACAAGTGTGCGCCACCACACCCGGCTTATTCTTTATTTTGAAACAGGGTCTCACTAAGTTGCGGAGGGCCTCACTAAGTAGCTGAGGCTGGCTGCGAACCCGGATCCTCATGTCTTCTCCTCCCAAGTGCTGGGATTACAAGCGTGCACCACCATGCCCGACTTTCATGCATGGCTCTGACTCAGATGTTCCTGCATGGATCCACCCTGATGAGCCTGCATGAATCTGCCTAGATGTGGCTGCCCTGGGGAAGGGGGCACCCATGGGGCAGTTCTCTTTTTAGAAGGTGAGGGCTGTCTGGGGAAGCCATGCAAATCTCTGGCCTGGAATGGGTAGTCTGTGTCCCTGGAAGAGAGATTGCCCCTGGCATTGCCCAGACTGCATCCAGCCCTCAGATTAGGTCCATGGTGCATCCGATAGCAGAGCCTTCTGAGCGCAGCCTCTGAAGTCACTCACTTTTTAATGTTAGGACTGTATTTGTAGGACTGCTGTCTGCCAGACACTGTTCTCAGCCAGTGATTGAGGCAAATGGGGTTGTTCCCAGGAAAGACAGACAGACAGACAGACAGACAGAGATAGAGATAGAGAGAGAGAGAGGAAAAAGGAGAAAAGAAGAGGAAGAAGTAAAGAGGAGAGAGGAGGAGAGGAGAGGAGAGGAAAAGGAAGAGTAAGGGAGGGAAGAAGGGAACTTCAGCAAGAAACACACACACTTCTTTTTTGTGTTCATTTATTGGTGCATTGTAATTACACATTTTGATATATGTCAGGGTATGAACATCATACATGCACACATTGCACATTTAGCCCTCCCTCCAATCCCACCCTATTCCCTCCCCCTTCCCTCCCTTTCATGCTCCGGATAATGATTGAGTCTTATAAGTTTGTGTATGTGCATCATGTGCTATAGTGTGTTCACACACTTCTAAATAGGACAGCTTTGATAAATGCCAGGAAGGAAGGAGTTATGTGGAAACCCTGTCTGTCCCTGGCTGTGGGGAACTGGTTTTCAGGCTGTATTCCTGGTCTAGTTGTGTTGTCTATGCTTCTGATTATTTTTTTGGAACAGCCCTTAGAATCATGTGGCAAATTTATGAAGATGTGAAAATGTGAACTACTTCATGTACAGGAACAAGCTTAATAACATGGACTAGTCATTGTCATGGGAACTTGCTTGAAGTGTGTGTGGATCAGTGTTTCCACCCTCTGGTGATTAGTGTCTTGATTAAGCAAGCTCTTGGGCCCAAGCTCCATCTGGTGGATGTTCTCTTGGAGGCCCAGAGCTGGCTGCAGCAGCCACAGGAAATAGTTGGCCTCTGCATCATTAATGAGGATGATAGCAAATGAAGACAGACACGGTCCTCCTGTGTGTCAACTGGAGTCCTTGTAGAGTGTCCTCCCCCAGCACTCTGCTGATGTCATTGTGAGTGGCTGCTCCAGCTTCAGAGGAAGGCACAGCCATTCAGGGAAGACTGTGATTCTGCAGCCCTGGGTGCGGAGCACACGGGCAAGCTCTGGGGGTGGTTCCCACAGGCGAACCATGGGCTCAGTTTTAGGAGAGGGGTGGCACATCCCACAACGGTGCTGCTCAGGGACAGCGGGTCCTCTGCCTTCCAGAAGTTTGTCTCTTCAAACATTCAGGTCCTCAGAATGAAATAGAAAGGTTATTGCCCATGTCCAGGTGAGAATCTTGCTTTGCCATCTGGGGTGGACCTCAGGGCTTGGCACCAGGGGCTCTGCAAGGCACCAGCAGTGGGCAGTTCACGTGGGGATGTCTGGAGTCTTCTCCCAGGAGCAGTCTGGGGTTTGGATTGCTGGGCTCTTTGTGATTTGATTAACCAGGTGCCCTCAGGCAAGTAGCAATGTGACTGTGCCCTACATGAGCCTTTTGGGAGGGTGGTCCCTGCCCCTCCTGAAGGGGGCAGTGCAGTGGCTGGGAGGCAGGACTCTGGGGTAGACTCTGAGTCCCTTTCTTAGCCTTCCTGAGCCTTGCGTTGTGTTTGGATAAGTGAGGGGCAGCCCATCCCTGCATTCTGGGCTGACACCACAGTTGCCTCCCCAGTAGGCACCTTCCCTCCCCTTCCTGCTCACAGAATTTCTCCACTTGTTGGGTGTGGTTGGTCTCCAAGAGCAGGAAGGGTATTCTGGGGTCTTCTGAAATATCCTTGGTCATGGATGGAAAGGAAGAGCAGGAGCAGGTGAGGGCCCCCCATCCCTGGTTGCCTTCTGCTTTGATTATAGTCGAGTTGCCTGGAGATGTAGCATCTCTGTACCTGGAATATCGAAAGCAGATGGAGGGCCTGGGCTCAGTAGCACGGGCTTGGAGTTAAGACCTGATACTGACCTTGGGCAAGCCATGTGCCTCAGTCTTCCCACCTGTAAGGTAGGGCTGGCAATAGCACCTTACTTATGGTGTTGTGGTAGGCATTCCTAAGTGTTTGCCATTATTTTTAAAATTAAAGATATATGCAACACACACACACACACACACACACACACACACACACACACACACACTTGCTATAATCTTTTAAATATAGGAAGATGCACAGAGAAAAAGTCAATCTTGCTTTGCCTCCCTTCTCTGTCTTTCTCCTTCCTCCCACTTGCAAATTTTACTTTTTTTCCTTTGAGATAAATCCTGTTAATAGCTTAGTTTTTTTTTCTCCAGAATTTTTTCCCGGGCATTCCATTTTGCATAAAATGTGATCATTGTCATGGTTAATTTTATGGTCAACTTGACTAGATGAGGGATTACCCAGAGGGCTGGTAAAGTGTTATTTCCAGGTGTGTTTGTGAGCATGTTCCCAGAGGACTGGTGTGTGAGTGGTGGACTGTGTGGGGAAGATCTGTCCTCAGCGTGGGCTGGCACCATCTGGGGAAAGGGATAGAACGAGAAGGCCGAGGAAGGATGAATTCTTGTGCTTTCTCCTGGAGCTGGGACAGCTTCTCTCGCTCCTGGACATCAGAACTCCAGGTTCTTCAGCCTTTGGACTCCAGGGCTTATATTCGTATCCCCCCCCCAGGTTCTCAGCTTTCAGTCACGGACCAAGATTTACCCTGTTGGCAACTCTGGTTCTGAGGCTTGGATTGAACCGCATGACTGACATCCTAGGGTCATCAGCTTGCAGACTGTTATGGGACTTTTTAGCATCTGCAACCATTAGTTAACTCCCCTAACAAATACCTGCATCTCTCTCTCTCTACCTACCTAAGTTTCATGTATTTATCCATCTACCTATCCACCCATCTCCCCCATTGGTTCTATCTTTCTGGAGAGTTCTGACTAATGCAATCATACTACATCGATGGTTGGATATCTTGCTTTTTCATTTGATATATGTATTTTCTGTGAATGTCTTAACAAACATAGCATCTTAAAACAATACCCATTTATTTTTTCCCTTTTTTTGGCAGTAATGGGGATTGAACCCAGGCCTCATGCACAATATCCATTTCTTTTTTTTTGTGAACTGGGGGTTGAACCAAGGGGCATTTTACCTCCGAGCTACACCCCCAGCCATATTTTTTATTCTTTATTTTGAAACAAGGTCTCACTAAGTTGTAGAGGGCCTCACAAGTTGCTGAGGCTGGCCGCGAACCTGTCTCAGCCTTCCAAGTACTGGGATTACAAGCATGTGCCACCATGCCCGGCTCCACAATATCCATTTCTTATCCCACAGTTTCTATGGGTCAGAAGCCTGGCACACCTCTGCTAGGTCTCTGCTCAGTGTCTCACAAGATGAAGTAGCTATGTCCAGGGGCTGTGTTCCTTTCTGGAGGCTCTGGAATGAATCCACTTCCAAACTCAGTTTGCAGAATTCAGTTCTGTGTGGTTGCAGGACTGAGGTCTCTGTTTCCGTGCCTGCTGTTGGCTGGGGGTGGTCCTTGGGTTTAGAGGCTGTCCCCATTCTTTGGCTGGTAGCCCCTTCCCTCTACCTTCACAGCCAGCCATGGTGTGTGGAGTTCCTTTCCTGCTTTCAACCTCTCTGCCTCCTTCTGCTCCTCTCTCTGGCCCCGCTCTTCATCCTCTGCACAATCCAGTATACTCCCTGTTTCAAAGTCAGTTGATTAACAAATTTAATCCCATCGACAGAGTGTCTTTACAGCCACCATAGGTTGAATAATGTGGCCTCAAGATTCATGTCCACCCAGAACCTCAGCATGACTTTGAAGATAGTTCTTTGGAGATAAAATCAATTAAGAATAAAGACCACACTGGATCAGGCTGGGCCCAAGTCCTCCTAAGAAGAGGAGAGGACACGTGGGCACAGGGAAGGTGACCATGTGAAAATAGGGGTAGAGGGAAGTGCTGCAAGGAGCCAAGGGTCGCCAGGAGCCACCTGAAGCAGGGAAGAGGAGGGAGAGATTATTCCTTAGAGCCTTCAGAGAGCATAGCCCTGAAGACACCTGAGTCTTGACCTGTAGTCACTAGAGGTGTGAGAAAATATGGTTTGTGGTGATGGTGACGGCAGCCCTGGGAAGAGGTCATAGGCAGCAGTATGGGGCCAGTGTGGGCAGAACCTGGAGGAGATGGGCGTATTTAGCTCTGTGCCCCTGTGTGTGATGTGAGACTTTGGGCATGCGCGGATGGTGGTGCTGACCCGTGCGTGAGTGCTTGCCGCCTTGCAAAGATGCTCCTTACCCGCAGGACCGATGCTGTTTCCAAGCAATGCAGTGGGTGGAGATGCCCTTAAGCTTTCTTTCTGTAATTGAAAGTCTGGGTGCTAGAAATCCGAGGTAGTTAATAAGGCACATTTATGTGACAATGTTCTGGGACGTGGCATAGGATGTACTTGTCAGATCGATCTGGACAGGCAGGGAAGGGTGGAGGAGCTGGGAAATCTGGTCATTAATTAAATCTGATGAAGCTAATGTAGCCTATATAAACAGAGGAAGGAAGAGTGCTGGTTGTAAATGCGTTAGGTCCTCAGACTCCACAGAATCTGCCATCATCCCAGTCCCATTTGACGAGAAGGCTTCTCCTTGATTCATCTCTTGTGGGGTTTAATGGCAAAAAATCATTTTGTATATCCTGTAGCTAGAATATAAAGGAGATGTGAACATTTTTTCCAAATTGAGACATTAGTATTGAGGGTTTCTTGACCCTTCCCCCAATATTTAGGGAATCTGCGGTATTACATTTGTATGTACTTACATCCCTTTAATTGTACATGTGGGCATACAAATATGCGTATATCTGTCTTTGTGTTCCAAAACACCTGGGTATTGGGAAAAAAGCCCTGTTGCTTTGTCCCTTGGAAGAAAGAAGGCCAGCCAACATAATTAGAGCTGTCTTCGGGGTGGTTGAGGCCAAGTATCCTCATAGCAATAGATATCTCACAGATTTTGGTGGCCAACCATGAAGGTCTCCTTGTACTTGCTGACCCTACGTCTCCATCAGACATTGGCGTGGCCTCTGCCCTGTGCTGTCCTCACAGAGGCTCCACCACCTGCAGAGTCTCTTTATGGCAGCTGGGGAACTGAGAACAGGAGTAGCCAACGCTGGCACCCCACTGGCTGGGTAACGAGGCCAAACAGGACATGTATGCTCACATTTCATTGCTAAAACTACACTCAAGATGCCCTGAGCTCCAGGATCTGGGATGGACTAATCCTCCCTGCGTCCCCAGGGGAGGGGAGGACAGAGGTGGAAGGGAGGAAGACCCACCAGGGGCTGAGGAGAGGAACCACCCTCCCTCTTTTCACAATGACTCCAGAGTAGGTAAAGGTCCACAGTGATTCATGAAGCAGGCCACCGTGCTAGAGCTATGGTTTGGGTGTGCCCACTCCAAAATTTGGGGTTGTTAATGCAATAGTGTTACAAGGGCCTTTAAGGGGCGATCAGGCCCTGAGGGCTCCTCTGTCTAGAATGGAAGGAGGTGCCCTGATGAAGGGGCTTGACGGGGGCAGCTGGCTCTCCACTGGACTTCTGCCTCCTGTTGTGTGAGGACACACTAAGCCCTCGCAAGACTCTGGCATCTTGATCTTGGACTTCCAGCCTCCAGACTGTAAGGAAATACATTTGGTTCTTTATTATCTGTCCAGTTTGTGATATTCTGTCACAGCATCATGGAATGGACTAAGACAGCATCAACTAGCACCTCGGATGGCCATGAAGTTAGGGACCCGAGGGTGGACTGTAGTAGGTTGAACTGTGGCTCTCAAAGATACGTCTGCCTGGAACCTTAGGATGTGACCTCATTTGAGTTGGAGATGTCATTAAGGTGAGGGTCTCAAGATGAGATCACCCTAGAGTGGGAGGCTAACTCTAGTGACAAGTCCTAAGCGCACAAGTACAACAGACACAGACACAGTGGGACAGGCCATGTGGCCATGGAGGCGGAGACTGGAGTGAAGTGGCCCAGCCAAAGAATTGCTGGGACTGCCAGCCGACACCAGCAGCTGGGAGAGGCGGGCCAGTATTTTCTTCTGGAATCTTCAGTGGGAGCGTGGTCCTAGCAACACGTGGAGTTTGGACTTCTGGCTTCCAGAACTGTGACGGAGTAAATTTCTGTTGTTTTAAAATCCAAATTTGCAGAGATTTGTCACGGCATCCCTAAGAAGCTAACACAGACTGCCACTGCAAGAAACACTTTGGAAAATCTTGTATCTCTCCCCTTGGAATCCTTTTTTCATTCTCTGGCACAGGCTGGCAGTTAGTATCTATATTTCTTGACCCTTCCTTCATTTCTTTGGGATTTTAGTAAGAGCCAAAGCCCAACTTTAGGGCCGAGCCACTTCCCAGAGGTGAGGAGGGGAGAGGGCATGGGGTCTGGGCACTGTGGGGAGGCGGTGGCCCTTGGCATGTTGCTGGAGGACACTGCTGTTGACTGAGACAGGGATTCAGAAGAGGGGGGCATTAGTGGGCCAGGCTTCAGGCAGGTGGGGCTCAAGGCCCTCCTTGTGGGGCTGGCCAAAGGCAGCTGCAGGCCATCTGAGCTGGGGACAATCCAGAGGATCTAAGAGAATCTCAGCAAAGTGCTACCAGCTTGCCTTTCCAAATAAGCATGGAGGCTTAAAATTCTGCTTAAAATCAATTTATTTTGACCAGAAATTGATATTGCATTGATTTGAGTTGACTATGTGTCTAAAAGCCAAATATTGAGTAAAATCCAGAGCAGACAAGATCTTTTGGCAAATACACCTGCCTGTGTTAAATATGTCTGTGCCCGAGAAAGTCGGCACCGGCGCTCCTGTAGATTTATCAGCTTTACCGGAGAAGGGCAAAGGCCTGAAAAAGTAAAGTTGATCTTAAATTCCTCATGCTTAAATTCATTCAACAGATATTTATTGAGCACCGACTGTGTGCAGGGCACTGCTGTAGGGGTCTGGAGCCTGTCTGTGAGGGATGAACAGAAACCTCTGCCTGGCCTCATGGTACTCAGAAACCAGCCCTGGGAGGCAGACACAGGATGTGAGGGAGGTAAATGAGGCGCACACCACTTACAGCGCCCGGCTAGAAGGGGAAGAAAGAGCGAAGCAGGGTGGAAGCGAGTGCCAGCGTGGTACTGTTTGCAATGCTCAGCCGTGTGGCCAGGACAGACACTGCTGAGGAGTGACATTTGGACAGGGGCTGGGGAGGTGATGCACGCAGCCGTGCAGAGACCTGGAAGGAGCATTCAGAAGATGAAACTGCATTGCAGAGTCCCCAGCCTCTGGCATGTTCCAGGGTCAGCGGCTGGGGAAGAGTGAGTGTGTGGGGGAGGGCAGCTGGGGATGAGGTCAGGGGTCATGGGCACCAGGGGCATGTGGACCTCCTGCAGATCTCCATCTGTTGAGGAAGCCTCTGGAGGCTGAGGAAGGGGGAGTGTCAGGACCTGAGATTTTATTTATTTATTTATTTATTTATTTATTTATTTATTTTTTGTGGTACCAGGGATTGAACCCAGGGGCGTTCTACCTCCACGCTACGCCCCCGGCCCTATTTTTTATGCTTTATTTTGAAACCGGGTCTCACAAAGTTGTGGAGGGCCTCACGAAGGAGAGAGAGAGAGAGAGAGAGAGAGAGAGAGAGAGAGAGAGAGCTGAGACTGGCCGCGAACCTGGATCCTCCGGTCTCCGCCTCCCAAAGTACTGGGATTACAAGTGTGTGCCACCACGCCCGGCTTGAGATGTTAAAGACCATGCTGGGCATGGGAGCTGGAGGGAAACCCTCCGGGAGGATGAGGTGACAGTGAGGGGGGACTTGCGCTTGTCTTTCCAAGGGTGGCGGCTGACAGAGTGTGGCGAAGCCTGGATGTGGGATGCAGAAGGAGGAGAGAATCATGTTCACCCCAAGGCATGCCGGCTACCCACCTGCAGCCTGGTGGGGGCGCAGAGTCCCAGGAAATCTCACTTGTCCAGGTGATGTTGGGCTTTGGGCACACAGTGCGGATGGAGGCTCATTCATGATTCTGTGGTTCTTCTGTTTTGGGGACAAGAGCCACACTTCTGGCCCTGTCAGGCACATGCAGGCAGCATTGGAACAGCCCCCCATCCTCTGCAAATAGCTCTTAGCCTCCCTCCTCCTCCAGCCAAGAAGGCCTGCAGCATAGCTTGCTGCAGCTTTTGCTGTGTGAAGAGTAGCGTCAACGAGTGATTGTGCTTTCCACAGCACGTTAGTGTTTGTCGGTAAGACAGGGTATTATCTGGCTCCCCCCGCACCTCTGTTCACAGCTTCCACACCCACCGAGGCACATCTGGGAGCGATGCCCAGCCCTGCCTGGGTGTGGGGGAGGAGCACAGATGGACTTTCTCACCCCCACAAGGACCTGGTACTGCAGTTCGCCGGGCCTGTGCTGTGGTCCAGGATGCAGCAAGGAGTGGGGAGACCCACTCAGGGGCGGGGATCCCGGTCTCAGCCTTGGGCTCCTTGTGTTCTGTCCTGGGAAATTGCTTCACTTCTCCAAGTCTCAGTGTCCCTGGAGACCAGAATGATGAAGACCATGTGACCGGCAGAGTTCACCTGTAGGATTGGGATGGAGGAAGAGGAAGGAGAATCCTGGGGGAGGGCAGAGGACCCAAGAGGAAGTGGGGTGGCCACGCATCTTCCTCTGGCTCCTCAGATTCAGACTCCAAGGTTGGGCCCTGGGCTCATGGGGATGGCAGTGGTGGTCCTCTGGAGGCCATGGTGCTGTGTCCCTGCCCTCAGAGGGCCGGCTGTCCCGTGTCCCTGTGCGGTCCCCAGGCTAGGACGGACCACGCTTGCCAGGCACATAGCCAGCAAGACTGGCTGACGCATCAGCCTGAGCTGCTGCAGGATGGCAGCTTTAACAGAGCCTTCCTGGCCTCAGGCAACCTGACATACCGTGCAAATTTATGCATTTATGCAAATTGCAGCAACCCAGATTTCTGGCAGCGGAGACCTCTGCTGTCTCCTTCTCTCAGGAGGGTCTTCTCTCCCCTGCAGCCTGATGGGAGATTTACAGACCTGCAGCCCTTCCTGCCCCTGGCTGCTCTGTTGGCCTGTTTGGCAGAGGCTGGCCGGGATTCCTGAGGAGACGGTTTTCTTACTGCGGCTGTTCCCTGCCAAGCTTAGAGACGCCCGGGGAAAGCTGCTCAGCCGGTTAAGCCCTCTTTTATTCCAAAGTTCTTCCAGTCTCTCGGCGATTCGTGGATGTACCTTACCCTCTGTGCCATCCTTCTTGGCACAAACCATTGAAAACATGAGTCAAGCAAGTTCTCGCCCAGCCAACAGCAAAGTGGCTCCCCTGTGAGGTGTCTATGTTTGATTAATAAGATCAATTCTGGTCCTTTTATGGAGCTTTTCTGCGAGGCCTCTGTCAAACTGCTCATGAATTCTCACGACACCCTGGAGATAGGCAGATGGCACAGAATTCTGGATTCCCATTTGCAGGTGGGTTGCAGCGCACCGAGGGGCTCTGGCCCGTCCTCCTGCATCCTGGGGACCTGGGGCATCCTAAGGAGCAGGGCTGCTGCTGGCTGTGGCTCCAGGGCTGGTCTGACTCGAGGGAGACCCTGCCCAAGTGGGCTTTCATTTTCCACCTGAGATACTTCTCAGGTCTGAGAGAGAGCGGCATGCTGCAGGATTTACCATTCGTCATTGTCACAGAAGTTGCTGTCTTCTTGCTCCTTGGACACCTGGCTGGCCCATGTCTGAATACAGGCTGGGTTGCTCCTCCAGGATTTGTTAAAACGTGCCTCTGTCAACCCCCTCAATGACAAAGGCACCGAACTCTGCCTCCCTCTTCCAACCCAGACACAGTAGCTGCCCCTCTCCAAGTTTGCATGGAGCCGCAGGCCTTGTGCTATTCGTTAGGGTGTTAATGGGGATGGGAAACAGAAATTTCAAGGGTTTGATGAAATTAAGACTTTCCCATTAACTGGAAAAGCTCAGAAGGGGGTAGAAATACATCAACCAACATGTTTGAAGAACAGGAAGCAAAAAATGCATGTGGTCGGTGCTAAGGGGACTTTGAGACATAATATAATTTAAAATCAGCCAGTTTACTATGACGTCTCTGGTGAAACATACTCCTCCTCCTCCTAGGCTAATGAAATCAGGGCTTCTGAGCTGACTAATCTCTCTATCCTGATTAGAATATTCAAACACTCTCCCAGAAGCAGGTCAACCCACTGCTGCGACTGAGAAGCCATGCCAGATCTTCTCAGTAAATGTTTGGGGTCTGCCCACATCATCAATATCAGCAGTGCTCAGACCCATCGGAAGGAAAGGTCCCTGTTTGGACAGGGGCTGCGTGGAGCATCCTTTTGTAGGGGCATCGTGGATGCTGGCAGGACTGCAGGAGATGAATGTGCCGCTCACTCCGCATCCTCCTCCTGGACTGCATAGTTTACAAGCAGCACAAGCTGCCTGGCATGGCCCTAGTCCAGCTCATTACCTGTGTAATTTATCTCAGGCGCTGCAGAAATATTCAAGCCACAGATGCACACAGCTTCCCTTTGACTCCTACTGGAGATTTAAGTGAACAGACAGGCTCCATCACAGAGGGGTCTAATCCAGAGATGAGATAATTAGGAAGGAAACAGAAGAGCCCAAATTAGGAAATGGCCCAGAGTGGGAGCATGCGTTTGACCAATAGGTACCGGTGTCAACCTAGATAACAATCAGAGAGACATTCTCCAAAGAAGAAGGATATTTACTTGGGAACAGTAAAATGTGTGAATGGGAACTCAGGTGCCATAGTAAACTATGAGCCTTTTTGAAGGGGTCGGGACAGTGGAAGTTTTTAAAGGCAGAACATCAGATATTTTGAAGCAATAACCCCTGGGCACAGTGATGAATCTCAAGGGTGGCGCCATCTTGAGGTTGAATAGGCGTTTGACAGGCAGATGTTCTTGAAGAAGGATTCTTTATGTAAGGTTGCAGTGGCCTCTATGCAAGGTCCTGGTCCAGTAGTCCTTTTTTTTTAAATGTACTGGGAATTGAATTCAGGGGCATTCTACCTCTGAGTTACACCCCAGCCCTTTTTATTTTTATCTTTAATAGGGTCTCCTTAAGTTGCTGAGGGTCTCGATAAATTGCTGAGACTGGCCTTGAACCTGTGATCTTCAGGTTTGTGTGTGTCTCAGCCTCCCAAGTACTGGGATTACAGGTGTGCACTGTCGACACAATGACTCAATATCAATTCTGATAACTCTCATGCAGGGAGCAGCATATGTCACAGGGTTCATGAGGCATTGCAGAAAGCCATCCATGAGCAGGGACCATCCGTGAATCGGCACGGTTTGGAGGCAGTAGCAAGGCCTGAAGAGGCCTCAGTCAACACAGCTCTGGTGTTATTCCATACGCAGGAAGCAAGGTGCTAAGGTGTGTGGGTGACAAGGTTCATCAAGCTTGGCTGGGGCCAGCTGATGCCAGAGATACCACCGTATCACATTAGCTAGCTGAGAGCCTGTGTCTTCCTCTACAGTTGCTATGTGTCCGGCTCAGTCTTGGTGCTGAAAGTAATTGTGAGACAGAGACTGTCTCACCAGACCTAGGTGCCATGCCATTTGCAGAGCCTGGCAGAAGGCGACAATCAGCTCACCAGTCAGGAGCACAGGCTTTGGGACTCACCTGACCTGTCTTTGAGTCCTGGCTCCAAACTCACTAATTGTCTTTCCCAGTCTCTTCATCTGCAAGAGGAAGAGGGTCTGCCTATCACACATGTGGGCGTTAGGTGAGATGATGTGCATCAACGTCCGCTCAGGGCCTGGTTCCTACATGGCAGAGCTGGTGCACAGTGATCCCAGTCGTTGGCCTGAAGCTGGCTTTTAGTTTTCCATTGATCTAGTAACAAGTCCTCACCGGTTCACAGTCTCACGGTTTCTCCCCATCTCAGCACTCACTGAGGGACAAGCCTCCAACATCAAACCCTTGGGGCCCACCATGTCCAAGCCAGGGCATCCTGGTAGCACACTGGACAGTGAACAATAGTTCGATCTGAACCTTAAGTCATTGCCATTTGAGAAAGTCTCAGGGTGGGTTGTCTTTATCACCTCCCTAGTGCTTGCTCAGAGTAACAGCTGCAAGGCACCACAGAACAACCTCACTTGGAGAGCGGTGTTAGTCAAAATTACATTCGCCTGAGACCCTTGGCCAGGATGAAAGCTCCCAGTGACCCTGCTCATCAGAATGAGATGTCAATGCAGTGTCCTGAGTGTCTAATCACACTAACACAACTGTCAACGCATACCAGGGATGGGACAGGTGCTGTGTAAGGATGGCCAGGTGAGATTTTAAAAATCACTTTGGGGAAGAGCATCAGGGTTTGGAAAATTCATACTTGCACGAAAGACCTGGGCATGGAAAGTGTAACACATTCCAGATGAAGCTTGCCTGCCATGGCACATCTGAGCAGGGTTGGAGCAGGCACTGCCCATCTAAGGGCATAGCCGGTCCTTGTCGTCACCAAGGACCAGTTGACCAGTAGCCCAGAACCTACAGCCCTGGCTAGGCCGAGATGCTCTTTCCCCATTTCATTTTGGGGAAGAAATAAGAATCTTGTAAGGTCCCTTTAATACTGAGAGCCATATTGCATATAATGAAGTAATTAAATCTGTGTTGCTAATATTTAGAATGGGATGTATTAATAATTTGAATAATCACTTTACTTTGAATGCTTTTCTGTCACGTTTGAAGACTTCAAACTAGACTGTCATATTATATTTGTAGATACAGTCTAAATCCTCTAAGGGAATTGAATTAGTGACATTTGTAAACATTACTTAAGAATAACTATTATCCACGTGTTACTTGTAAGGTATTACATTCAGTACATTGAGAATTACTCTTGAAGAATTATGAGTGTCCCCTCCAGCTACAAAAGCCCTTCAGACAATACAGATCCTAGCGGCGCGAGCGAGTTTCCTCCTTTATTATGATGATGCGTTATATTAAATCTCTTAATATTTAATTATTAATTCATTTATTAATTCCACCAATTATAATGAAAGCTTCCCATAAAGGCAGGTCCTTGTCTCTTGGGGCATGGCATCTGGTGCTTGAAGGGTGGTCCCTGCACCAACAGCACCAGCACCATCAGATTCGTGGCCCCCCCAACACACCCCACCCCAACCCCATCTGGATCTCATGAATAAGGAGCTCCGGGCCACTGCTATCTGCAGAAACCCTCTGGGTGATTCTGATACAATGTCACATCTGAGAACCACTGGTTCAGGTTTTCTGTTTCTTCTTTAGTCAGTTTTATCATTTGTATTTGCTTAAATTATCCATTAAACCCAGGTTTTCAGCCAGGTGTGGTGGCTCATGCCTGTAATCCTAGTACTTGGGAGCCTGAGACAGGAGAATCACAGATTTGAGGCCAGCCTTAGCAAGGTAGTGGGACCCTATTTCAAAATAAAAAATAAAAAGGGCTGGGAGTGTAGCTCAGAGGTAGAATGCCCCTGGGTTCAATCTCCAGTACCACAAACAAACAAACAAACAAACAAAGCCAAAACCCTACCAACAAAAACAAATCCAGGTTTTTCAAATATCATAGTTTTGCACATGTTTCTTAAGAATTAAAAGAACAGGTCTGTTTCTGCAGTTGTTTTCTGCTAGATATATTACATTGTCTGCCTTCCATACTTCTGCTTTTCTTTTCTCTCTGCTTCATGAAAATTGAAAGCAGATTATCCAGTGACTTCTTGTTTGGGAAATACCCACATAGGTATGGACTTGTCTTTGCCAAGAACCTCAGTTTCATGGTTAAAACTCATAGAAGTTTTAATCATAGCAGAAGTTAAAAATCATAGCGACATCTCATGTGGCCCTGCAGTGGGTTGCTTTCAAATGCCTAGAGATAGACTCATCAGTTGGGAATCTCACTGTAGCCCACATCTTCTGCCCGAGAGAGACCTGCGAATTCTGTGGGCACGTGGCCTGGCCTTTCCTCACCATCTACACTTCCAGAATAGCTCCAGAACCAGAGGAGGGAACCTGCTGGGAGAAGTGATGGGATCGAATCTACCTGGGTGTGCCTGGCCACGCGACTTGTCCCAAGAGCCATGGCAAGGTCAGGGCTTCTGTCTTGGTTTCTCCAGGTTGTTTTTGAGGTCTTCTCCTGAGACGCCTACTTCCATCAAAAGGCTCATCTTTCTGGTTCTCTTCCTCAGAAACATCTTCTCGCTGAGCTTTGGTTTATTACAAAGTGGAGAAGGGATGTTCTTGATGCTCTCATGGGGGACTGAGACATGGTGAAGGGTCTCAGTGCTGTACTTGGTGTTTGGTAGGTGTTGGGTCAATGGGAGCAAAGGCAATTAATATGAATGGCTATCAGGGGTGGAGTTCACCCCTGCCTTTCTCTGCATATTTTTATAAATTCATGCTGTAGTGGTTCAATAGTATCCCCAGAACAGATACTCCCAAGCCCTACCCCCTAGTTCCTATGAGTGTGACCTTATTTGCAACTAGAGTCTTTATAGATGTAATCTTGTTACGATTCTCAAGATGAGCTTGTGCTAGATTTCGGGCAGGCCCCAAATCCAATAACCAATATCCTTATAAGAATACCAGAGGACACACAGACACATAGGAGAGTCACAGGTGAAGACAGGCCAAGATGGGAGCGATGTATCTGTAATCTAAAGAGTAGCAAGCCACCAGCAGCTACTGGAAGCTGGCAGAGGGGCATGCAATAGACTGTCCCCCTGAGCCTCCATAAGGAACCAACCCTGCCCAAACCTTGGTTTTGGACTTCGGCCTCCCAAACTGGGAGAGAATACATTTCTCTTGTTTTAAGCCACTAAATTTGTGGCCATTTGCTAGGGCAGCTCCAGGAAACGAATGCAAGGTGAACACACGTGAGCATCTTTCTTGGACCTCCTCATTCTTGTGGTGCTGTGCACAGGAGGATGACTGGTCAACTTGATAGATTGGGAAATCTCTGGCCTCCCACCTTCTCTGTCTGATATTGACTCATGCAGAGGGCTTTGAGAACACATATTCTGAGTTAGCACTTGCTAGCCTCTGGACGCTGTCTGCCCATACTGGAGATTACATGATTTCTGTATTTTTGTGTGAGCCATTGTTAATTCTAACAATGGAAAGCAACTAGGAAATGAGCATTTCCTGGCATGGTCATCAGCCAGGATGAAAGGCCAGTAGGCTGCGGAGGTTTTTGTCGCTGCGGGAATCGCTGATGACTGTCCTAACTGGAACAGCTCATCCCAGCTCCATTTTCAATGAATATTAACAACCAAATTCATTGCAAAAAGCTCTGTACTGCCTTCCGTCACATGGTGAAATTGAGTAAACACTTATTACTCATTAGGGTGTTTTATGAATAAGGCATTACAATATGCCAGTGGCGTCTCTTTGCCTTTTGTGAAAGATGCCGCAATCAATAGCATGAGTCAGAATCACCGTGACACATTCTTCCTGTTCTCGGGCTGAGGAACACAATGCAAAGGGGTGCTTTGTGATCACCCCCCGAGGGCCAGGCTGCTCTTGGCCAGGAACCAGACAGCGGGCTTCTGTGCCGCTGAACTGCTGTGAGCCACCTGCGCTTGGACCTCCCACTAACTGGGGGGATGATTGCTCAGATTTTTTGCCAAGAGTGTCACCCCAAGTATTGTGTTTTCCTTTTCTCTTTGCTATTGGAAAAATCCACCTGTCCCTCTTCATTTAAAACTTCTGTGGGTAATAGTGGGTGCATCTCTGTGTTGGTACTGTGTATGAGGTCCCTAGTTTACAGGGGGGATCTTAGAGAGGTGCTTTCTGAAGTCCCCAAAGTCCACATGATACATGTGATTCCCAGGGAAGGCTCTCTGCACTCAAAAGGCCCCACTGCCTCTGCATTCCACAGGAGGCGTTGTCTGCTTAGACATGTGCAAAGGTCTCTGTGCCTCTGGCTGCAGGAGGAGCCAGGGCTCCTTCCCACCATCCCCCGAAGCCTGGACCTTCCCCTGAGAAGGACGGTGGCAGGAAGACAGCTTCCCAAGGGACACCCTGCTGGCTCCCTGGCAAGGCTGGGTTGAGCCTTCCCTAGAAGTCTGACTCCATGCCATTTTGCCTCCAGGGCTCTTTGTCACACAGGTAATGTCTTGTAGTTTATGTCACAAAGGGCCCTGAGCTGCTCCAGACCTTGAGCAGAGTGAAGGACAGTGTTGCTGGAACCCCCTCTAGTCTTCAGACCTTCTGTGTAGTGTAGAGTTGCCCCTCCAACTCTTTCAGTCCTGAGAAGAGGCCTTCCCACCAGGTGTTTGGGAATGAGGGGGACAATCTAGCCCCTTGTATCCTGCCAGGAGTGGGCTTTGTCCCATGCTGCTGAAAGGACCCACAAAACTTCCGTTTTTCAATTCCTAAGGTGGTTTACACTCATTCCCAGGAAGGAGCTACTTGCTTTTGACTCTTGCTGCCCAAGAATATTTTGAAATAAGAACAAAGTGTGGTGAGTCATATCCTCTGGGGTTCAAGCAACTTCTGCTTTGGCCTCCCAAACAGGAAAACTTGAGTTGCTAGATGTAGATCACAGGCAGCAGAGTGATACTGTGGGGATGGGGGAGAGAGAAGGCCCCTTTCTACCAAACTCTTTCAAACCTGTGGTCAAACATAGATTGATTCACCACAGATTATCTGCCACATGGATATCTTTAGAATAAACTGACCAGCCTACCAATCAACCAACCAAGCTATTAGCCAACCAATCTACCAATCAACCAAGCAACATACCAACGAAACAAGCAACATATCAACCAACCAACTAACCAACAAACCTAACAATCAATCAACTTATCAACCAACCTACCAATCAACTAACTTATCAACCCACCATCCTACCAATCAATAAGCCAGACAACCTATCAACCAACCAACCAACCAACCAATCAACTAAACAACCAACCAACCAACCAACCAACCAACCAACAATCAACCAACCAACTAACCTTCCATCCAACAAAACAGTTAACCAACCTATCATCCAACCTACCAACCAATCTATCAACCAACCTACCTACAACCAACTAAGCAACCAACCAACCAACCAACCAACCAACCAATTTACCAACCAACCTACCAATCAACCAACCAACCAAATCATCTAACCTACCAACCAATCTATCAACCAACCTACTTACCAACCAACTAAGAAAGCAACCAACCAACCAATTTACCAACCTACCAACCAACCAACCAACCAACCAACCAACAAACCTGTCAGCCAACCTATCAACCAGCCAACCAACCTACCAATCAACCAACCTATCAATCAATCTAGCAACCAACGAACCTACCAACAACAACAACAACAAAATCCAACAACTTTCATTGTTTTACAAGAAATTTGGAGTGCAGTTTTTCTTTTTCTCATAGTATCAATTGACCAAACAAAATTTAGGAGAAAATTCCTAGAACCCTGTAGACCTTCTGTGCCTCTGTATTTACTAGGGATGACATTTTGTAAAAATAATGATTCAGATTTCTGAATCCTGGCATTCTGAATTTGACTGATGCTTTATCTTGGTGTGCCATAGAACTTCTCTTCTGACATTATGATACTCAATGGAGTTTGAAAAAGTCAAATTAAGTTAAAAATGGGGTTTTATCTTAAGACACATATTTCTGTGAGAATCCACATCGAATTCCCTGGCAATTACAAATTATTTTTCAAGACCTGGGACAAAATCTGCTTTCTCTTCTCTGTGCCATTGTTGGAGGCCTTGGCAATGGTGCCTTCTTCAAGTGTGAGGTGACCCTCCTTTCCCCATTATCCAAATGTCCTCTAATTGGCAAAGTTTCTGACTCCCCCAGGCAGCGACTAAGCAATTTGGGTAAGTATCTCATTATGGCTCTCCTCCTTCGGGTGGATGTGTTGGATGGTTTGTTGTTTCTTGTACTGGCCTCCAAAGCTTAATATTCTGTTGCATAGGACATTTCTCTGGCAGATTATAAACCCCCTTGAATCCCGTGATTCATTGAAACTCAAAATTTGTTCCTTCTCCATTCACCATAGCTTCTGCAAAGATCTCAGAAGAAATTGAAAACAGGCAGACAAGTTGTTCTATGGATGCTTTAAGCCTTTCCTCCTAATGAAATGTGTTACTTTTGTGACGACTCCTGTTTCATGGCATTCAATTTCTTGTCAAATGTGATAAACAACGGAATGAATGGGTTTTATATTAGCCTTTCATCACTCAATGGACTATTTGACTCTCTCATAGCCTCTCTTACGGTCTCCTGATGCTTCATTTAGCGGGAATGTGACAACTGGAGAGTCTTTCTGTGACTGATCTGCGCAATATAGCGCCATCGCAGAGACGTGCTCACTTCCAAATGACTCGCTGGGCTCCGTCAGGTAGTTTCCTTGCTTGCTGGGTGCTTTAGTTAATTGCTGTTTTAACATCATTTGTCTGGTTTCCAAGTTTATCCCAAGCTCAATATTACTCTCCTGAACCTCTCTCTTCCCTCTGTCATCCTCTGGCTGTTCTTGCAGATGCTACCTCTTCTCAGTTCTCTAATCCTGAGCTGCCATCTTGTTCTGTTGCAGCATTTCTTTCAAATTTATTTGGTGTCTCTACCTTACATATTTTTAGTTGTGGCTTTAAAACCAAATTATTTGACTTATGCATAATACTTACATGTTGAGTTATTCACATGATTTACAAATATCTGTGAAATATTTTCATATCTAAAAATAACAATTTTTCAGGTCTGCTTCATGAGTTGTATTTGATTTCTCCTGATGTCGGTGAGATGTCTGTGATTAGTTCCCCTGCATACTCGAGTGACTGTGCATCTCACACTTAGGAGCAAGGATGAATTTATGGTAGAAGTGCCTTGGATCCAGTCTGATCCAATTGTGGAGAATATTTAGCAAAGGCAATTCAAAACTAATATTCTCATCATTTTCATCTTCTTCTCTGTACCATGTCTCTTTATCAGGGACTTTGAGATATAATTTGTTTGACACTTTGATAACACTGTCCTCTCCTGGAAATTGGTGTTGACATTTTTCTATAAAGACGTTGGACTTTTATGCTCTTTATACAAAACTCAATTGAACTCTTCAGAAAACTCATTCATTTTCTTTTGGTTTATAGGATGGAACACAGAGGTGAGCTTATCAATCTCTCCGTGGAAAGTAGAAATTTGAGAGATTTGAGAAAAGTCAGGATTTGAAGATCCTTAATACATTTCTTCACTGGAACTCAGCAAGGAAGTGACTTGTTATTCCCTGGTTTTATGCATTTGAAATGGCCTTTTAAATACACTCATGCAGGGGCTAACAAGAGGGTTTCAGATGGTGTAATAATGCTTTAGAGAGATGCTTGATAAAAGATATTTTTAACAGTGATGTTTAGGAGGAATTCACATTAATGCAGAGGTGATTTTAACATAAAAATTTCTATGGGTATGTTAAAAGTAATTACAGGTTTTGTTCTGAAACCTTAATAGGATTCCTAGGGCTTTTATGCAGAGCCTTTTCTCTAATACCATGTCTTAATGGAAAATGTGTGAGAAAAAGTGGTCTCCCAAATTTGGTGCCTTCAGGATGAGAGTTTACCTGGCTCACCAGACTTTCCCTAGGAGTGCAGAGTGAGGGTCCGGACAGGGAGGAGACCTGTCAGAAGGATGCCCCCGGCATAGGGCAGCACCCATATCACAGTCGTCATGTTCACTTTGCAGAAGTTGCCTATGACCCTGTAGTCCTCTATTATGGATTAAATTGTGTCTCCCCCAAATGTATGTTGCAGTTCTAGTCGCTGGTACCTGTGAATGTGACCTTGTTTAGAAGTAGGTCCTTGCAGGTGTAATTTACATGCAAGTTAAGGTACGGTCATACTGGGGTAGCGCAGACCCTTAACCTAAGATGACTTACAAGTGCCCTTGTAAGAAGAGGTCCATACAGAGAGGAGAGTGCCTTGGAGGCCGATGCACAGAGGGAAGATGCTCAGAGGCTGAGGTTGGGGCAATGATACATAAGCCAGGGAATTCAGCCATCCCCAGAAGCTGGGGTGGGGCAAGGAGGAGCCCTCCTCCAGCACCTCTGGAGGGACCATGGCTCTGCAGATGCCTGAGATATCTAGTCTCCAGAATGGTGAGAGAACAAGTTGTTATTTTTAGACCACCCAACTTGTGGTCATTTGCTACAGTAGCTACAAGAAGCTCACACACACCTCCTTGTTCTTGTTAAAGCCAGCCGTGTGTGGGAGTCAGTTCCCAGGTGAGGGTCAGGGCTAATTGCCTTGAACTTGAGGGTGTGAGACCATTGTCCTTCCCATGCATGACACCAATTGCCCTGTTGCTTCCCTGGAAGGCTGTCAATAGACAAAAGGGAAAATCTCTGTATGGCAGATGCACACGGTGCGTGGAACCTGGTGGGGCCAGGTGCTGACTGCTGACTTATAGTGGACGTGTCCTCTATGCACAGGGCTGACCAGGGCTGTCTGGGTCGGCTGGAGCTGTCCACACACTGCCTCCCCTGGAGAGATTTGTTTGAGTGGTGTGTCCTAGTGACTTGGCAGATAAGCTCTGTGCCAAAAGAGATCATTGAGGTGAGAGCTGGCAGTACAAAAATGCTGGCTAGACCCAAATTTAAGAGAGGAGGAGCCCGGGCAGCAGGTGGTGGCGGGACTCTCAACTCCTCTCCTGCCTCTCCTGTTCCTTGGCAGGCCCTCAGTCTGCCTCAGGTTGCTAAACCTCATCTGACCACCTGCAGCGACCTCTGCTCTCTGCTTTTGCTCTTGGGATGGCCTTTTGAACCTGTAGCCACCTTAACCTTTCCTTAGCCGTTCTGCAACACACACACACACACACACACACACACACACACACACACGTACACATGCACGTGTAAAGTGTGATATGCGACTTGAGTATTATAAATATTAGTGATTAAGATCAGAATGGAATAAAAGAACGTGTGATTTCCACGGTCCTGATACTCAGGTGAAACCATGAGTATCTAGTGAATCAAAGCTGATAACGTAGATGTAGCTTGTCAACTTATTGTTGTTCAATCAATTCTGACACCGTGGGAAGACACGGATATGTCCGGTCTGTGTTAATGACGTAGCTTGCTCAGAAAAAGCCATCTCTGGTCACCCCAACAGAGTCGCGCTGCTGGTTGTCGACATCTGCAGGGACGACCTTAGGGGAAGCAGTGCTCAGCTGAATCCAGCTAGAATTGCTGACCCACAGGATCAGAGCAATAGGCTTTTTTTTTTTTTAGGTCATTAAGACTTGGAGTGGGTTGTGGACAGCAATAGATAAGTGACAGGGGCAGCAACTTGGTATTCTGAGTAGATCGTTTTAATGTGTAGATCTTGTTATCAGGTATGGTGAACCAAGAGATCAGGAGGCCACAGCCACTGAAAAGGTAATCCGTTACTCACATTCCCCAGAGGAGGGACACGCCACACTGCAGGGGCCACGTAGGGGAGCACCAGGGTTGGTCCAGAGAAAGAAAGGGGAAAATGTGGTTTCCCTGGGAAGGAACGGGCAGGGCAGGGTAAGCAGGCTTGGGTTGGCTAGGGTGAATGATTTCAGAGGGCTCAGGGGCATAGAGGCCACCCTAGTTGTCTGGCACAGACACCGCGGTGAGTAAGGCAGGTGGATGGTGCCCCTGAGTGACAGGGCCCTATTGAAGAGGCAGTTGTGGTGTGGACTCTGGGTTGGCTGGCTTACACATGGCAGATGTGTGCTGGTGATTACTGTCTCCAGGCATTAGCTAGCTCCAGGAGGGCCCTCCCTTCCATGTCAGCCAGGCCCCAGGTGTCAGAGCAGCAGAGAAAGAGGACACAATTAATACACAGATGTCCCAGAACTCGTTGGCTCTCTGGATCTGGAGATATAGTGCGGGAGCTGTCAGACTTTAGAGACCACCTAGTGAGGGAGAAGAGGCAGGAGCAGTGGTCCCAGGCAGAGTCCTAAGGACATGTTGCATGCAGGGCTCATGGAGAGGAGGAGGAACCAGCAAGAGACTTTAAAGAAGTAGCCGGAAATGGAGGGGAAGTCAGGGGAGAGCGGCATCCTGGAGCCAAAGGGAAAAGGGGTTTCCAGGTGGACCAAGCCATAACTGTGCCAAGGGCTCTGCGTATGGCAGGGAGGAGACGTGGGAAATGGCCCCTGGATCTAGCTCCGTGGAGTAGAGGAAGGGAGCTGTCGCATCTGTTCACAAATCCGGCAGAGCCCTCTCCCTATCCTTTTAATCGCTCCTCCCTGCCCCATGTCCTTAGCATGCTGCATAGTCTCACATGTCACATGCGGCTCGTTTCTTTGCTATGGTCGTTCCCTGGGCGCACACAGACTCCATGATTCTGCCTCTGTGGATTCTGCTTCTCAGGTGGTAGGACACCCTGAAAGTCAGTGCATCCCCAAACTGGGGACAAATGAGTGAATGACCTGTCAGTTTCTCAGGTGCTTAGGAGTAATGGGGGCGGGGGCTAAGGGGCTGGCCAGGGACCCGACACTGAGCCGCCAGGACCCAAGCCAGAGCTCCTGCCCTGTGCCCAGAGCGGTTTCTCACAGGCACCACTTTGTACCTAATTTCAGGCTAAGATCAGACTTCCTATGTGCTGGACACACAGTAGGCACTTAATAGTCATTGACTAGATAAACAAAAAACAAGCTTATAACCACAGTATTCGAAAGGGCTTATATTTTGTGTAAGTTGCTAATCCCAAATGGACATTTCTCACATAGACTAGAAAAACACCCCTAAATGTCTGCCAACAAAAACATTTAGGATAGCTTTATCCCCCAGAAAAGTGAGCTACTTAAGGGAAAACTTTTAGCAAAAACCTCACACACTGGTAAAATTATTTTTTTTTGGTGTTGTTTGCAGTTTAATTATGCTACATCCCTTTGGCAAAAATTGCTTTCACCTGGGGCAATTTAACCATCACAAATGTGTGTTCTCTATTGATTTTGGAAGGGCGATGTCAGATATACAGCTTGATTATCAATGATCCATCTTCAGCAGGGAGGGGGCCAGGCGCCCAATAATGCGGGCTGAAATTCACATCCAGAGACATGATGAATGAACAATTAAAGAGGGCATCTTACGGAGACCTGAAGCCACCAGCTCCCAGGAGTCTGGGAGAGATTATTTTTGCCGGAAGTTGACATACCAAGTCAGGGATAATTTGTGACCCTCAGCAGGCACCGCCTTCCAGCAACACCGAGGCCCTCTTAGTAATGACTGGCTGGCTCTCTTTGGGATGGCAGCTTGCAAGCACATCTGTGTAGCCTCAGCAGACAACAGCTAACACTTGGGTAAGGTTGCGTTGGGCAGGGAGGAGACGCTGAGGTAACAAGCAGACCCAGTTCTCGGCAGGTGGAAACAAGGAATGCACCTGCTTTATGCCCATGCTCTGTCTCACACAGCCAGAAGGGGGCAGGAGGGTCTTGCCTCTCATACTCAGGGACCAGGAGCATGTAGGCTCCATTGTCCTTGCATTTTGCAGCAGTCCTCTGTCAGTATAGAACTCTAGATTTTGCCACGACCCAAGAAGAGAACACAGAGGATCTCACACGCGTGCTGACACTTCCTACCTGCACTCGGTTCACATAACTGTCATGAAGGGAGCAAATGACATGCTACCCATCCACCTGCCTGTAGGTGCCAAGAGATTTGGGGACCTTGTCTGTCCTCAGTGCTTCTGTGGTCTCAAGCTTTTGGGGTGGGCCTGGCGTCTTCTCTTAACTTCGTAGCCCTTGTTTGGCAGGGTCCTTGTATCCTGATGAAGGATTAACTTTCTAGGTGTAAGAAGGAGCTACACGGAGGTTCCCTTGCATAGATGCCTCTCCAGTCCATGAAGAGTGAGATGCAGCCAGGACTTACCAGCAGGGGCCTTGCACTAGAATCATTAGCAAAGCTCCTAAAATTCCCCATGTCTGGGCTTCCTCCAACTGCAGGAATTAGAACCTGTGGGTGGGACCCCACATCTGGAGTTGGAAGACTTCCCCAGTGACTCTCAAGGGAGCCATGTGGAGAACCACTGGGCCAGCTGAAGGGGCAGTGGCATGTCCCTGTCATTCTCTACTCCCTGAGGGGTGTCTAGGGCACTCTGGTGCTGGTGCTGATGCTAGGTGGTGATGCTGGTGCTGATGCTAGGTGTTGATGTTGGTACTTATGCTTGGAGGCTGATGTGGTGTTGATGCTGGTGCTGATGCTGGTGCTGATGCTCGTGCTGATGCTAGGTGCTGATTCTAGATGCCTATGCTGGTGCTCTTGCTGATCCTGGATGATGATGCTGGTGTTGATGCTAGTGCTGATGCTAAGTGCTGATTCCAGATGCCTATGCTGGTGCTGGTGCCGATGCTGGTGCTGATACTAGATGCTGATTCTAGATGCCTGTGATGGTGCTGGTGCTGGTGCTGGTGCTGATACTAGTGCTGATGCTAAGTGCTGATTCTAGGTGCCTATGATGGTGCTGGTACCAATCCTGGATGCTGATGATGGTGCTGATGCTAGGTGCTGATTCTAGGTGCCTATCCTGGTGCTGGTGCTGATGTTGGATGATGATGATGGTGTTGATGCTAGGTGCTGATTCTAGGTGCCTATCCTGGTGCTTGTGCTGATGCTGGATGATGATGCTAGGTGCTGATCCTAGGTGCCTATGATGGTGCTGGTACTGATCCTGGATGCTGATGCTAGGTGCTGATTCTAGGTGCCTATGATGGTGCTGATACCAATCCTGGATGCTGATGCTGGTGCTGTGCTTGGTGCTGATTCTAGGTGCCTCTGATGGTGCTGGTACCGATCCTGGATGCTGGTGCTGGTGCTGATGCTAGGTGCTGATTCTAGATGCCTATCCTGGTGCTGGTGCTGATGCTGGATGATGATGATGGTGTTGATGCTAGGTACTGATGCTAGTGTTGATGTTGATGCTAGGTACTGATGCTGAGTGCTGATGCTGGTACTGATGCTGATGCCATTGCTGGTGCTGATACTAGGTGTTGACACTGGTATTGATGCTAGGTACTGATGCTGGTGTTGATGCTAGGTACTAATGCTGGTGCATGGCCATTCTAACACTCTGCATTCTCCAAGAATGGGGAATTCATAGAGAACTCGCCCCTATCCCAATGGGAGGAGCAGTACCTCATTCAGGTAGACCCATTGGATGCCCTGTGGCAGCCTGGAATGGGTGCAGGCCTCTTTGTACAAGCTTTCCCAGAGAAGTGACATGGGCCTTCCCACTCTGGGGCCAGTGGCACCACACTGACCCCTCCTGAGAGCATCGTCCTATGTGCACATGCCCTCTGGTCTTAAAAATCATGCTCAAGGTCAGCCAGAGGCCCACCTATCAGTGTAAATGTGCATCGAAGGCAGCAGCACCATCAGCGGTCCAGAGAGCCTGACACCACAGCTTCAGCGGCCTTTCAGGGAGGGTCTGAGGACCAGAGAGAGTGGATGCCTTCCAAAGCTAGATTGCTTGGGGGTTTGAGGTTCTCAAAAGAGGTGAACCAGGTTGCCTTGTAGAAAAATGGTTTATAAACATGGAGAGAGGCCAAAAGTGCGGGCTTCCATTTGGGGGGCACGGAGTGTGGGTAGCTGCTATGAAGGCCCCATCTAAACGGAGGCTCTTTGGTTTGCAGCTGTCCCAGGACTCCTCTCTTGAAACTCCCCAGGCCCCAGGCCCAGAGCACACAGTGGGTCAGGACCAGGTGCCTCAGGTGAAACCCCAGCCCGCCACTGACAGGTCCCGGATCACAGGAAGCTGAGGTGTCTCCTTTGACTTGGGCCTTAAAGAATTGTTGTTCTAAAGAATGAAAAGAACGGAAACAAAAGCAAAATCAAAAGCCTTAGGAAAGCAAAGCAGGAGGCCAAGGAAGACCTCCCTGAAATGCAGTCTGTGGAGGGGGGTTCCCCCGGGAACTAATTAAGACTTCCTGTTGAAGTGCAAGGTATGGGTTTTGAAGATCTTCCCTGCGCTTGGCCCAGGGCCTGCCAGCCACCATTCTAAATGGCTTTGTCTTCCCTTCTTGACTAATTGCTGTTTAAGCTAAGTGTTGTCAGATAAATGGTTTCTGATTCAAATAACCAAATACCTCCCAGGTGCCCCAGAGGCCTGCTCACCTTGGGCTGCGAGCAGGCTTCAGTCTAGTTTTCCCATCTCTGCTTAGGCAATTTAGCAACTGCTGGCTGAGAGATTGCTAAATTAATTAAAGAGGTGATGGTAATGCAGAACAGGGCTGAACACCGAAAATCAGCTTTTAATTGAAAAATGAAATGCATCTTGCTAACATCAGAGGTTAGATTTGGAATGCTGATGTTTCATTAGCATAGTGCTTGGTGTTTAGGACTAATAAAAGCTCCAGTGGTGTGGGAGCATTCGACAATCCAGGGAAGCTTCTAGCAGATCTGTGTCTCTATAGTAAGTCCAGGAGACAGCAGCTCCTCTTTAGCTAAAGGTGGGCACTCTGGGGGAGGGGCAAGGGTGCAGAGGGGATGGGGCACAGTGGAAACATACCCCAGTAGGGGCCATTTGAGGCACACCCCTTCACAAGTGTATGCTCAGAGCTTACTGAAGGAACAACTTCGCCAGGTGCAGGTGGCCCTGGGCGGGCGGGGGAGAATGCCAAGGTCAGCTGGCATTAGAGCCAGCGCTGAAATTGGAAGGGACTTAAGAGGTCTTTTGTTCCACCCTCCCTTTTTCAGATGAGTAAACTGAGGCTCAGGGAGGAGCCATGATTGGCCAAGCTCAGTGGTTGGTAGCCAGGCCTGCATCATAGGGCTTCCCCAAATATGGCCCTCTCCTCTTCTGGGCCCTTCATTTTTGCACCCGGCATGGTCTGGGGGGGAGTCAGTTTGCAGGAGTGGTCAGGCCAACATTATTTGCAAACAACCCAGCTGATCGGTAGCCACAGAGGCATGCACCTTGGTGGAGGAGGAAGCCTCTTACGGGTTGTGTTTTCACCGCAGCTGTTCCGGTCAAAGGAGAGAGAAGGGCAGGACTCCCCGAGAAAAAGCAGGGCTCTGTGTCCTCCTCTCACTAAGGGGAGTCTTGCTGTTGCTGCCAGGCATCCGCAGGGGCTGGTGAGCACTGGCACAGAGCAGGGAGAGACCCTGAGACACCAGGACTGGCCCTGGCAGGGCAGTCGGAGGGACGGAGCAGGGGCGAAACAGAGACTCTTTGAAATAAAGAGCTCCAAATAGTTTTAGCTCCTGAACTTCTTCACACTGAGAATGGAAACAAAAAACGGCGCTGGCCAGGACAGGACACCAAGGTCGCTAAAACTGACATGTTCTCAGCTAAGCACGGCCTAGCTAAGTCTACATATATGAGTCTCCTGGCTTTTGTTTCTTAAATTGTGACTGCTTCTGTAGGAAGGCAGAGAAACAATCTAGCTATTTTGCCCGTTTGACCAAACTGCCTAAAATTCATTTTTCCTTTTTATATCAATTGCTTATTGCTTATTTGGACTGGCTGCCCCGTCTGGCCAGTGGGGTAGATTCCCTGGTTTGGCTGCAGGTGACAGGGCATAGGTGGGGGTGTGAAGGGGCCATGTTGAGTCTGTGTCTGCCAAGATGAGGGATGTGATGTGGGACCCAGAGTGCAGAGGCTCCCCCATTGACTGGACAGCTGTCCTGGGTTCCAGATTCATGGACCAATAAGGAAGATTCTGGGCTATGGCTGCTGCTGATCTGGGAAATGAAACTGCCAGGTTCAAATGACAGCTACACCTGGGCTCGACGTCCTGAGCTACCTTAGGAATTTCGAGGAATTTGTTGGACTCACACCTTTTATTGATGGAACTGTGCCACGGCTGTCTCTGGGATCTATCTGCGAAGCCACCATGTGGGAGGGAAATGTTAATACCTAGTCCTAATCACCCTGTCCTGCTTGGATAATTTGCAGATGAAAATTTCCTTGTCTCCTCAGCACCACTGGCGAATAGTAACACAGGCAAGAAGTATAATTGCATTAGGGATGATTTTGCTGCCACTGGTTTTTGGCTAATGAGGTAAGTTATAATTTTACACTCTAAAATATCAGCATCCATCCAAATTGAGTACATTTAAAGCAATTAGGGTGGATTATGGATTTGAAATGAAGAAGGAAATACATTAATATGTCTAATTACTATGTTAATTAGACATTGGTGCCATAATATTTCATACCTAAATGCTAATGTTGATGGAACTGTAATATTATTATTATTATTATATTTTGGAGTGCAAAATGAATCCTTGCTACTCTGCTCCGTAGTTAATAACAGCCCAGTCCTTGGGGGATCTAAGTGTATGGCTACCCACTCCCTGTCTTCCAGGCACTGAATGAACTCTAGAACTCACCTGGGCAGGTGAGCAGGATTAATAGGAAACCAGGGAACAGTGTTAGCAACCCTTTCTTGTCAAGTCATACCCTGTCTATGAATATCTGTTGCGGTAATAGAAAGGGAGAGTGTGAACTTGGGAATTTCGAGGAATTTGTTGGACTCATACCTTTTAATGCCTCGTGTATTAAACGTCTTAATTTGCATGTTAATTTCTGGAGTATCCAAGGCCAAGTCTCCTGCAGAGCATTGGAAACGGTCCAGTAGGAACTACCTGGGACCCCTGAGTTACAGAGAAGGGGCTTTGCTAGTGCTCATGTCAGAGATGGCGGTCTTAGTTGTTGTCACAGTTAGAGTGACCAGGTAGAGTGCCCTGCGTTTGCCAAGAACTTTCCCTATTTTAAAACGGACAGTTCTGCATGCTGGAAACCTATTGTGGTATGAAAAAGGAAAGTCGTATGCCCTAGGAACACCTTCAGTCCCAGGCAAGCCATGTCCCAGCCTGTTCTGGGATCCGCGCACCACCCCCTCTGGTGAGTTGACTCTGCCCGGGATGCGGGACTAGCTGCCTTGCTGGACACCCTGGTGGGACATGATTCCAGTGGAGTGATTCAAGCTTCCCGCTTGGCTTCGTAAGCTACATCTAAAAGAACAACAGGCAAATGAATCACCTTCCCATTGCCCTTTAACTCGGAACAGTGATTATTTGCATCATTTTGTTTAAACCTGGCCTTGGGTCTTGTACAGCAGCCTCAAGGGCCGAACTTCACCTTTGTACTGTAGTAGGCAGGACTGCTGTGGCTCCCACGGTCCCGGGAAACCACCTTCTGCTGAGAGGCCTTGAACTCAAGCCCAGGTTCTCAGTTGGGCCAGGGTCCTCGATGGCTAATCCTCTGCCCGGCGTCCACTCTGCTTCACTTTGGGAATACCATCTGGTCACTTCCCTTTCGGGGTATCCACCAGCCTCAGTGGGTGTAGCCGATGGGACCTGGATAAAAGGGCCAAGTTTTCCTTGCAACGAGAAGGCGTGGCACCTCAGCAAAGCCACCAGGCGTCATTCCCTCTGCAGATTTTGAACCCTGTGCCACATGACAAGACAGTCACAGTGCCTGGAGACGCTTCATCCCAGGAGCGAGAGGTCCCATCAGCTTGCGATTTCCTGGGTTTTGTGCTTTCCCAGCCTGGCTCCTTGGCCTTGGGTTTGAATCTGTGACCTTCTTTCTCATCCTTCCAATGAATCTCTGATGCTGGAACTGTTCAGGTTGATTTATGTTGGCAGAAAACAAAGAACTCGGACGTCTATAGAAACCCGTGCCGCGCTCTGGCATGTGTCAGGGCGGGTTGTGGGTCCCCACAACCTCTGCCCTGCACCACAAGCATTGTGGGTGCCCTGTTCTTTCTACCTGGAGAGGTAGTGATTTTAAAATCCACTAGAATTCAGCAACCTGAGCACACTCTAGATTTAGTTTTCAGCGGATCTCAGTCCTGTGGAGTGGAGATAAGAGATGCGCTCAGCGTGGTTGCCGGAGGTTTCGGGGTCTCAGCCTGTGCCTTCTGGTGTGAGCGGAGGGATTTGAGCTGATGGTGCTTCGAGCTGGTCAGGGCCCTTGGAGGCAACCGTCTCCCCTCTCACATGGAGGTTTTCTTTCCTGGCAGGAGCCTGTTGCCAAAGCCTCTGCCCTGGTGAGCACCGGGCCTCAGGGATCCCAGAACGGAACCTGCTTCACCAGAATTCTGATACAGGCACCGCAGGCTGCTCCTTCCCATCCCAGAACAGGAAGAAACCTGCCACCTATTCTTAGGTAACACATGCTTTTGTAAAAAATGAAAAGCAGGAACCGATTCAATTGAGCCTAAGTAAAAGGAAAGAGTATTGGAAGAACAATGTGGCTGACAGAAGAGGAATAAAACTGAAACACGTGGCTTACGAAGGAAAAGAGTCAGGGCAGCGGGACTTCTGGCCATTAGGTCTGATCTAGGATAGGGCACCTGCCTGTTGGCCTCTGTCACTGCCAGCGCCACCTCACAGACGACCCCTTAGCTGTGACGAACATGGCTTCTTACTCTAATTAGGGAGCACAGGAGCTTGCTCATTTCAAGGCTTCTGTGAAGCCCCAAGGAAGAGGGAAAAGGCTGCTTAGTCCCAGCTGACTGGGAGGGACACCTGGGCCCACCCTGGAGGGCCGTGTTTGAGGACATCATCTCCAGGAAATCTGGGGATTGGAGTTTTATCAGCATATTTGGCAAAACATTAGGGCGTGATTTTAAAAGGGGTGCATTTGAAACGTCTAGTTGTTTTGTCTGAGATTTTCACAGCGATAGATCATGTCAATGAGCAGCTTTGTTTTGGTAGATTATTTACACTCCATACCCTCTATTGTTAAGGGGAGGATATTCATTATTAAACGCTTCTGTACAGCTTCTTAATTGCTCAGTGATCCTAGCAACAATGTAGAAAGAACCTGTCCTTGCTGATTAATTGGACACTGGGAAATGATTTTTGTCCTTGTCGTTAAGACTTTTATTCATGCCTTGAATACTCAGCTTCCGGACAATGTGCGGTTGAGCTCTGCTGACACTGGGAGATGGATTCATCCTTGGAATCCTGCGTGTATCTACACAGGCCCCATTGCTTTTCCTCGGGAGAGCAATGAGGGATGGCTGGAGCATTAGGGAGGACGGAGTCAAGTAGGACTTTCCTGTGGCCACAGGACACTCTCATTGGAAGAGGATCAGGAGAGGGGATGGACAACAGACCCCCAAGGTCTGGACTCTTCCTCCTGCCTCATCCAATCAGCTCTGTGAGGAGCTGGCAAGGTAGTCCAGCAGCACCGCATGTTCTCTGGCTTTGGCCAGCCCTGGGCAACCCCTATGGTGTCATTGCCCCTTCCCTGATGTGGATGTGCAGCCATCACACTAGAAAACAGCCGCCAGTGTTACATGTAAGTCAAGCCTGCTAAATACATTGCTGACATTCTTAGGGTACCCTGGGGATCCATTTCTCCAGTATAGGCTTCTTTCATAAGTCAGTAGTCACCTGCAACCATTCTTAAAAGAACTTGCAAGTAGTATAACTAAAAAGCCATTAGTGGTGACAAAAACAGAATAAAAAAGAACACTGAAATAACCCTAAAAGTAGTTAGGAAAGAGGGAAAACAGAACAGGGAATAGGTGGGGGAAAAGAAAATAAGTGGCAAAATGGTGGTCTTAAATCCATTCATATCAGTAATTGTGCTAAGTGCAGATGTCCTAAACATCTTCAACATTTAAAAACAATTTATGAGCAGAGATGGTCAGATTGGATCCCAAAGCAAGACCTAGCAATATTCTGTTATAAGAAATCCACTCTAAATATGAAGACATCTGTAGGGTAAAGCACAGGATGTTGTCCCATGCAAACACAAAGGTAAAGAACCTTGGAGTGGTCATAATTATATCCATCAGGATAGACTTCAGAACAAGGAACATTCTCTGGGACAAAGAAGGATGTTACATAAAGACAGAGGTCAACTAATCAAGAGATATAATCTTGAATGTGCATGCAACTAATAAAAGAGCTTTCAAATATGTGAAGCAAAAACTGATTGGGCTGAAAAGAGAAGTAGACAGATCCATAATTATAGTGGAGGATGATAGCACTTCTCTCCTTGTAATCAATGGAATGAGTAAACAGAATCAGTAAGGGCATGGAAGACCGGAGTCGTGCTCTGCCAACTTGGTTTGACTGACGCTCAGAACAGACCACCCAGAGGCAGGAGCAGGTGTGAATTTGCCAAATCCATATGGAACATTTGCCAAGACCAGAGCTCTCTGGGCAACTGAGTGAACCCCAACATCTAATGACACTCAAAGGAATTTAAGTTATATAAACTATGTTCTCCGGCTAGAAAGAAATAAGTGAGAAATTTCTAACAGGAGGATATCTGGAAAATTCTCCCAAACTTGGGAACAAACGGGCAATCTTCTGAATAGCATAGGGGCCAAAGGGGAAGGCACAAGAGAGATGAGAAGGTATTTTCCATTGAATAAAAATGAAAACACCAAAGATAAAACTGGGGGGGGGATGCCAGTAAAGTAATGCTTGGAGAAAAATTTATAGCATGAAATATTTATATTAAAAAACAGGAAGGGTTTTGCATCAAGAATACACGTTTCTTTCTTAAGCTACTGGAAAAGAAGAGATGATCAATTCCAAAACAACCAGAAGTAAGGAAATGATAATGCTAAGAGCAGAAATCAATGAAATTGAAAACAGAAAAATAGAAAAAAGCCCCCAAACAATAGAGTTTTCTCTTTGAAAACATCAATAAATTTGATAAACCTCCAGCCAGGCTGATCCAAACAGGGTAGAAGACACGATTTATCAATATCGGGAGTGAAAGAAGAGCATCATTATAGATCCTACAGATATAAGAAGAATCGAAAGGAAGCATATTATAAAACATTTTATGCTAAGAATTGCAGGACATTTGCCCATAACCTTCAACAAGTTACTTGCTAACTCTAGGCTTCGGGTTTGTCGTGTTAAGTAGGAGTATCCGTAGCAACTCAGAGGAGAAGCAACTTTTCTTTCTTTATTCATGAGATGAGCTGCTGATAGGGATGATGCTGCCACACTGAGGAGGAGGAGAAGGATCTGATAGTAGGTGGCATTTATTGGGGCTGGTGCTGGATGGTGGCTGTCTCAGCCCTCACTGATGCCCCTCTTCCACTTGAGGAATCAGGGCTTGGTCCTCGCCATACATCTGCCTCTTGTGATCAGGGATGGCATCCAATACACAAGACCACAGATGGCTGCTTCCTGAGCCAGCTCAAAGAGCCCATAGATGCTAGGGGTTTAAGCCATGGAGTTTGAAGGCCAGGGTTCAAATCCACTTTCTACCAGATTAGAGCTATGGACGGAGTGTTCATGTCCCCCAAGTTGATATGTCGAAGTCCTAATCCCCAGTGTAATGACTTTTGGAGGCAGGACCCTTGGGAGGTGATTGAGGCTGGATGAGGTCGTGGGGTGGGGCCCCATGGAGGGATCAGTGTCCTTTTAAGAAGGGAGGACAGAGTTCTCTCTGCTCTCTTGGCCAGTTAGGGAAACTTGGAAAAAAGTTCTTACCAGAACCCAACCATGCAGGTGCCTTGATCTCAGACTCCCCAGGCTCCAGAACTGTGAAAGACCCAGGTTAGTAGTTAAGCCCCCGTCTCTGTAGTGTTTTGCTATAGTGGCTTGGGCACAGGTACTTCCCTTAGAAGGCCCTGCAGGAAAGAGGTGTTTTATTTATTTATTTATTTATTTATTTATTTTTTGTTTGTTTGTTTTTTCGGTACTGGGATTGAACCCAGGGGCGTTTTACCTCCAGGCTACACCCCTGGCCCTATTTTTTATACTTTATTTTGAAACTGGGTCTCACAAAGTTGCGGAGGGCCTCACTAAGTAGCTGAGGCTGGCTGCGAACCCGGATCCTCCGGTCTCAGCCTCCCAAGTACTGGGATTACAAGCGTGAGCCACCACGCCCGGCTATGAGGTGTTGTTTTCAAAAGAGGCAATAGAAGAGAATTTGGTCGGAGGCTTAGGCAGAGCTGAAGAAGCCAGAAGATGGTGGGCAGCACTTGTGGGCTAACTGTTGAGGGAGCCTCTGCCTCCTTGGCCTGGGGGCAGAAGGGAGGCAGTGGGCCCCTGAGCCTGGCCAGAGATGAAGTCAGGAAAGAGGGCCCCTTGCTGGCAGGTGTGATGTTGGGCACAGCCTCCACCTGGGCCGCAGTAGGTGGAGTAGAGCCTGACCTCCCTCCTGCTATCCTCTGCCTCCTGACAGTGCTTCCCTTGGGCAGATACAGCCAGATTCCAGGGAAAAGGAGGCTAGGGGGAACTTTGGCCAGAGCAGGGACACAGCTCAGGGAAATGGGTCTTCAGGGAAAGTGGAGACTGGCTGAGTGTTCCTGGAGCCAAGTCCTGGGTTCTTCCTCCACGCCCTTGCTTGGCTGTCTTCTTCTCCACATTCAGCTGTTTGAAAGCCACTTCCTCATAGAGCACCCTGGCCGTGTGACCTGCAAAAGTCTCCTCACTGCTCCATTCTCTCTTCCTGCTGTGGTCTAGGTTCCCTGGAAGGCTCAACCTGGGCCTGGGCGCCATATTTGTCAGATGAACTCAGAGCAAGTTCTGTGTACAATACTCTCAGACTGAAGTTCGGCAAGGCTCCTGTGCCTGTGTGTCCCTCTCTCTACTATCTCTGTGACCTTGAATGCTGAAGCTGTAGCATAGAAGAGGGCCACCTGGTTCTCACTGAACTCTCACCTTTTTAAGCCATGGGGACTCTGAATTGGCGTCTCATGCGCTGGTTCACTCTCTGTCTAGCGCTGATGGGCAGTTTGACCTTGCCCATGGAACAGCAAAGGGAGAGCAGTGCTGGGGTGCTGTGAACAGGGTGGAGGCACCAGTGGGGACATCCTGGCAAGTGGGGCTCAAGGTCTCACTGGCCACACTCAGGACATTGGCCTGGATTCTGGGTGAGGTGCAAATTCTTTGAGGGTTTCAGGAGAGGTGAGTAGGGTCCTCCACTGCACACGTTGGAGAGGCCACAGTTGTCGAGACAACCTGAGAGGTGGGGTGACATTGCAGGAACACAGTGTTGCCAGTGAGGCTTGGTGTGGGATGGAGGGGGAAAGCGGGAGGGTCTAGTGTGGAGTTTGGGGGTAGAGAGGACCATACATGCTGATGAATTCAAGATTGAGAGTAATGAAAAAGGGTGTCAAAGACAGCTCCTCGTCTGGGCCTGATCGGATGGAGAACCACGGATGGTGGCTACAGTCAGACTTGCCAAGGAATTCTGGGGCTCTGCTTGGGCATCTTAAGTTTGAGGTGCCTCTTTGATTCACGAGGGAAGAGTGATGTCTATTTTTGTCACTACTACAATATGCAGAGTGGCATGCTCCCCTCGTCATGAGCATGGAGACATGGTTTTGATCCAGCACACATTTGGGGAATGTATTAGGTCCATGAAGTCAGAAAATGACAAGGAAAGCCCAGTTCACATTTAAATCTCAGACACACACTTTCATAAGGTCTTATAAAGATTTCTCTTTTAGAATGTTTTTATGGACCAGTTAAAGTAATTTTTTATACTTTTATTGGTGCATTGTAATTTTACATCATAGTGAAGGTCAAAGTCATACGAACAAACATGCACACAGGTCTCGGTGTGTTCCTTCAGGGCCTACCCCGCTATCCACTCCTCTCCATACAAAATAGTGATACTGGTAGTGATACCTTCATACATGGGCAGAGCATAATTTGAACTGTTTCTTTTATCAGTTCTTCCTTTCCCCCTCCCTTCTTCCCTCCTCCTGTCTCCTTCCATTATTCTACTGATCACTCTTCTCAATTATCTAAAGTTTCTTTTGTTTCCTATTTTCTCTCTAGCTTCCACATATGAGAGCACACACTATGGGGATTTCTTCTAAGCGGAGGCCACGTGCTTACGAGGGTATCAGCAGAGTCAGTTCCTCCGCAGATATTGTTTTTCATTTAAAGCTCTTGGCTTGTTTTGCATAATTGTTTGATGCACACATAATTAGTTTTATGTCAAGTTAGGCTTCCACCTAGTGCCTTAAGAATCAGAATTTCAATTTCCAGGGTTTGGTGGTGCGCGATGCTCTGTGTTCTTGGATGACCCCGTGGTGCTGCAGGCTCATGTTCTGTTCCACTCACTTCCCCCATGTGAACAGCAGCCCAGGCAGAAAGTGCCGTCCAGGCCTTGGTAACTTGTCAGGAGCCCCTGGGCAGTGATGTGTGCACGACTAAGTTTTCTTCCAGCAGTGGATTCTATTTAGTGGACATCTGCATGCCTGTATATGCAAGTCCAGCATCTGGCGGTGGGGAGAAGGGGTGGTAAAGATGAGCAGATCTGGTCCACGGGCCAGGAGCTATGGCACGTGAGGATGGATCAGAACATCAGCCCTGGCCCCAGCACAGGACTCTCGTGCCTTTCTGAGACTGCCGAGCCTCGTGCTCAGGGAAGGTCCCCTGCAGGTGGGCAAGGCAGCCCGGGGACAGACAGTGGGAAGTTAGCTGATCCTAAAGGGTGGGGCAGACAAGTCCAGGTTGAAAGGGACTGCAGCAAAGGCTACAGAGGTGGGAGACTGCATTTTTAAAAGAATCGCGATGGTAGAAACATAACTACCTAACCTGTGCTCCAAAGAGAATTTACTGGCCTACATCTCTGGCACGGGTGGATCTAGGAGTGTAAAGGGCTCCTCAGTTGAGAATCAGAGCCCGTTTCAGTTGTGTTTCCCTCCAGCCGTCTTTATTCCATCTTTACCCTGTGGAGAAAAGGAGCTTTGCATTTTTTTTTTGCTTTCCTTGGTTGCAGCAGAAGTCCCAGGGCTGGTTCTCTTCTTACTGGCTTGGGTCATGTGTCCATGTGTCCATGGGGGTCAGGACGTGGGCATCTTTTGTGGGGATGTCATTCTGAGGCCACATTTAGTCCTAAGGTCCAGGTGCTGTTGGGTGCTGAAGATATGAAGATGAACAACTGTGGCCCCTGAATTAAAGACAGTTTCAATGCACTAGGGAAGAGCTACAATGCATGTTCCAATTGGATAAACCAGACCCCTGGCTCACCCTTGGAGCTGGAGGCCGGTGTTAGCCTCGCTGAAGCGTGTGAACTAGAGATGAGGGAAGGTCGTTCTTTGGGGGAAAGAGGGAGCTGCTACCAGAAGAAAAGGAATGGGTGCTGGAGCCGGAAAGGCAAGATGCATAATGGAGAAACCTGAGTTTGGTGGCAGCAGGCGTGTTTCCCCAGCCGTCCATCTACCATCTCATTCTTCATGAACGAAGTAACTACGTTTCCTGTGGCTGCTGAAGCGAGTGCTCTCAGCACCATTCACTCTCTGACAGCTCAGCCACGAGTCAGGAAGGGGTCTCACGGGCTGAAATCCAGGCGTCAGGAGGCCACGTTCCTCCAGAGGTTCCAGGCAGCATCGGTTCCCTTGTTTGTTTTTGGCTTCTCGAGGCACGTGGGTTCCCCGCTTTGTGGCCCCTTCCTCCATCTTCAAGCCGTTGTCCCTGGGCAGAGTCCTCACTCTGCACCACGCTGGCTCTTTCTTCTGTCTCCGGGTCCACTTACAGAGTCCCTTGTGGTGACATGGGCCACCAGCCTAGTCTAGGCTTGACTTGCTATGTCAAGGTTGGCTGGTAGCAACTGAATGGCTTTTGCAAGCGAATTCTCTTTGTCAGGGAAGTGAAACGTGTTCACAGGCTCTGGGGGTCAGGACGTGGGCATCTTTTGTGGGGATGTCATTCTGAGGCCACATTTAGTCCTAAGGTCCAGGTGCTGTTGGGTGCTGGAGATATGAAGATGAACAACTGTGGCCCCTGAATTAAAGACAGTTTCAATGCACTACGGAAGAGCTACAATGCACCGAGCACGGGGCTGTGAGCTATGGGCATGTTGTCCCTCCACGATTTCTAGTTGGTCTTGAGTGGAGCAGAGAGATGGTGGTAATGACGAGCTCTTGGGGAACCTTGAATGCCAGGTAGAGGAGAGAAGAGTTCATTCTGAAGATACTTCGGAGCTGTGTTTTTTGTTTTGTTGGTAGCAGCGGGGTGCCCTAATTTGGCTCTGGAGGCTGGGCCAACGAGGGAACAGGCTTATTCTAAAATGAGGAGGCGTCTGACACAAAACTCGAGCCACTAGTAAAGAAGAAAGCCGAGCCTCAGGCAGAGCCCACAGCAGGGCAGGGACAGCAGTGGCTCCCAGGGCTGTGATGTGTTGTTCCCAGTGGCTCGCTCTCCACAGGCGTTTACCCGTGCTCCTTACTCCTGATCCTCCCCATCTTCTCCCATGAAGTAGATGTTGCTTTTCCCTCTACAAACGAGGAGGCAGGTCCTGGAGGTGGAGGGACAGTGTTCAGACAGTGTGTTTTGAAGGACACAAGGCTGGCTAGCGAGACCCTTCTCCTGGGACCACCTGGCTTATGTCTGTTCTCCTGACTGTGACAGGCAGCCAGTCATTGTGCATGGATGGACGCCATGCTTCATTGTTCAGCGTCTTCTAAAATGAAGTCACGGGGGCCGTACTAGGGGTGAAAAGACCCCCTTGCACATCTGCTGCCCCTTGGGCAGCCATCTTGGGCTTTTCAGCTGCAAGGTCAGACCTTGCAAACATACCTGGCCTTCCAGGCACCTCCTGAGCGACCTCCTGTGGGGTGGAGGCAAACAGTGGTGCGGGGCACCGGGGTGTCGCTTAGTGGACACGACTCTGCTCTGGGTTTTGCTGAGAGGGGACAAAGTCTGACTGAGCATCAAGCCCATGCACTTGATGGCGCGGGAGGGCCCTGCTCCTGCTCCCGGCAGTGTGAGTTTGTGAAGGAGGCTTTAAACGGAACCATCTTCCTGGATGGCGAGGCCTCCTCTTCCCGGTGGCTGCAGCAGGACCTGGGCCTTGCAAGTGACCAATAGCAACCACTTCTGGTTACCTCCTCCTGCTCCCTGCTCAACTGTTTTTCATTTTGGTTATTTTTAGGTTTCACATAAAAGTGAGATCATGCAGCATTTTTCTTCCTGCACCCGGCTTACTTTTTACCATAATGCCTCTCCCCCACTCTTAAAGGTATGTGCTTCGCATTTCATTGTGTGTCTTGGAGTCTGACTGGGCCTGGTTGCGACTGTGAAGCTGGAGGAAGGTTCTCTTCCCTGCGTCCCCCATGCAGGCCTGGCCTCAGTGTCCTCTGGAGCTGCACTCAGACGGGCTCAGCGGGGGCCCCTTCACTCTGACATTTCATGTCTTTTCTCTGTTTCTTTTTCAGGGAGGTTGTGTGTGCATAAAAAATTCTTAAGCAGTTAACTTTCTGTGTGACCTACTTTTCTTTTTTTTCAATGCAAATAAAGGAAAATGACCCTGACATTACAACCTGTCATTTTTGAGCTCTCCTGAAGAACTGTTCAACAGGAATTGTGCATCTTTGCAAATCCTTGGGCATTAACCATCTGGAAGGTACTGACATTGTGCTGGGGGAGGAACCCATGAACCTGACATTTGTATTGGTTTCCTATTGTTGCTTTAACAAATTGCCACCAGCTCAATGTCTTACAATGGTGTACGTTCATTATTGTGCAGCCTTGGAGGCGAGGGTGCCTAAAATCTAGGCATTGGCAGTGCTGTGTTAATTCTGGAGGCTTTCTGGAAAAAATTCATTTCTTTGTATTTTTTTTTTACCTTCTATACCCATGTCTCTGGGATCCTTACAGCTCTCCAACTCCTAAGTCCTATTGTCCATCTCTAACTTCTGACTTTGACCCCCCTGTCCTCCTCTTTCAGGGCTTATGATTACACTGGGATCACCCATGTAACCCCAGAATAACCTCCCATTTCAAGAACCCAATTAATCATACCTGCAAAGTCCCTGTGCCACATAAGGTAACATAGTCCCAGGCTCTGGGGATTAGGGCGTGAACATCTTTGTGCAGTGACTGTCCTGCCTACCCTGAGTAGTGTGCTATTTGGTTTCCAGCTACTTAAGGATTTAACAGAGCAGCTTGGTTATTGATTTCTAATGTAATTCTATTCTGGCCAGAGAGCAGAGTAGGTGTATGTAAGAATCCTTTTCCATTTTTGGAGACCCATTTTTAAACCCCAAAGTTCAGTCTGTCTTAAATATTAATGATTTCTGTGCACCTAAGAAAAACATGTATTCTGCTGTTACTGAGTGAGGTGTGCTACCATGTGAATTAGGTCAGCTTGCTGGACAGTGTGGTTCTGTCTTTCATATCCTTGCTGATTTTCTGTCTACTTTTTATATCAATCATTGAGAGAGAGAGGGAGTTCTTGAAATCTCTGACTATAATCATGGGTTTTTATTTCTCCTTTTCATATCTGTTACTTTTTGTTTCATGGACTTTGGGCTTTGTTCTTAGTTTTGTAAACATTTAGGATTGTTATATCTTCTTGATGAATTGACTCTTTTTTGTGTGGTACTAGGGATTGAACTCAGGGTCATTTTACCTCTGAGCTACACTCCCATCCCTATTTTATTTTTTAGTTTGAAACAGGGTCTCACTAAGTTGCAAAGGGTCTCATTAAGTTGCTGAGGCTGGCTGCGAGCCTGTGATCCTCCTGTCTCAGCCTCTCAAGTACTGGGATTACAAGCGTGCGCCACATACTCAGACTTCTAAGCGAGACTTTTAATCCATGCTAATTCTCTTTGTTTTGAAATTGACTTGTTTGACATTAATGTATCCACTCTACTTTTCTTTTGAATGGACATAGAATGATTTATCTCTATCATTTTCCTTTAAAGTACTTGTGTTTAAAGGCATCACACATTTAGTCTTGCTTTTAATAATTTCTGATAGTCTCTGCCTTTTAACTAGAGTGAGTTGCCCATTTATATTTAATGAGATTACTGATGTGGTTAGTTTTAAATCTACTATTCTGCTGTTTGTTTTCTATTTGTTATATTTGTTCTTTGTTCCTGTTTCTTTGTCTGCCTTTCTTTTGGGCTAATTGTACATTTTTATGATTCTATTTTATTTCTTTTATTAGCTTATTAGCTGTACCTCTTTATTTTGTTGTTTTAGCAGTTGTCTTAAGGCTCATAGCATACATCTTTAATTTGTCACAATCTACTTTCAAGTAATGTTATCTGTCTTCATTTATAGTATAGGAACTTTATAATAGTGGCTTCATGTTTTCCCTCTGAGTCTTTCATCTATCATTGCCACACATTTTTATTTTACATGTATTGTAAACTATGAATTATTATTATTTTGGGTTTAAACAATCAATTGTATTATGTGCATGGCTAGTATTTTATTTAGAATTTTTGCGTCTATGTTCATTAATGATATTGGTCTGTAATTCTCTTTTCTTGAGGTATCTTTATTTGGCTTTGGTATTAATGTGATGTTGGCTCATAAAAGGAATTTGGAAGAATTCCATCTCTTTCAATTTCACGGAATAGTTTGTGAAGTATTGGTTTTAGTTCTTCTGTAAAGATTTTGTAGAATTCGACTGGAAAACCATCTGGACCTGGGCTTTTCTTTGATGGCATACTTTTTATTGCTGTTTCTATCTCTGTGCCTGCTATTGGTTGATTCAGGTTTTCTATATCCTCTTGGTTAAATTTAGGTAGGTTGTATGTGTCTAGAAATCTTTCAATTTCTTCCACGTTTTCCATTTTATTGGAATATAAGTTTTCAAAGTAGTTTCTTATGATCCTCTGGATTTCTCCACTATCTGTGGTGATGTCCCCTTTTTCATTTCTGATTTTGGTAATTTGGTCTCTCCTTCATTTGGTTAGGTTAGCTAGTGGTTTGTCAATCTTGTTAATCTTCTCAAAGAACCAGCTTCTTGTTTTGTTGATTCTTTGTATTTTTTTGTTCTCTATTTCATTAATTTCTGCTCTGATTTTAGTTATCTCCTGCCTCCTACTGGCTTTGGGATTCGACTGTTCATGTTTTTAAAGATCCTTGAGATGTGTCATTAGGTTATTTATTTGGATGTCTTCTGTTTTTCTTATGTGGGCACTCAGTGCTATAAATTTTCCTCTTAACACTGATTTTAAAGTGTCCCATAGATTTTGGTACATCGTGTCTCTGTTTTCCTTTAATTCCAGGATTTTTTTTTATTTCTCCCCTTATTTCTTTTCTGATCCATTCCTCATTCAGAAGTGTATCATTCAGTCTCCATGTATTAATGTGATTACTTTTAGTCTTCCTGTTGTTAATTTCCAGTTTCATTCCATTGTGATCTGAGAAGATGCAGGGAACTATATCACATCTTTTGAATTTGCTGCTGGTTGCTTTGTGACCCAGTATGTGGTCTATTTTGGAGAATGTTCCATGGGCAGCTGAGAAAAATGTGTATTCAGGTGTTGCTGGTTGAAATAATCTGTATGTGTCTATTAGATCCATCTGGTCTATGGTTTTCTTTAGGTCTGAACAATCTTTATTCATCTTTTGTCTGGAAGATTGATCTAGTGGCGAGTAGTGTGTTAAAGTCTCCCAATATTATTGTGTTTGGGTCTATTTGGGAACTGATGTCCCGAAGACTTTGTTTTATGAATGTGGGTGCGCCCACATTTGGGGCATAGATATTTACTATTATTATATCTTCTTGTAGGATTGTTCCTTTTGTTAGTAAGAAGTGATCTGCTTTGTCACTTCTGATGTGTTTTAGCTTAAAGTCTGTTTTGTCAGATATAAGCATTGCTACCCCTGCTTGTTTTTAATCTCCGTTTGCATGGTATATCTTTTTCCATCCTTTTACCTTTAGCGTGTGAGTATCTTTGGCTAGAAGGTGAGTTTCTTGCAAGGAGCATATAGTTGGGTTATGATTTTAAATCCACATTGCCAGTCTATACCTTTTAATTGGGGAGTTGAGTCCTTTGGCATTCAATGTTATTATTGAGATATGATTTTTGTTTCCTGTCATTTTGAGTTCTATTTTCTGTTTGCTGTAGTGATGAATTTTTTTTATTTGCCTTTTTTTTTTATTTGCCTCTTTTATTTGCCTACTTGGTGGAGTTCACCTCTCCTGTGGTTCTGAAAATTGCTTGTTTTTCCTTCTTTGTGATTTATTTCTTTTAAGATTTTCTCCAGTGTTGGCTTGGTCCTCATGAGTTCTTTAAGTGTTTGTATATCATGGAACATTTTTATTTCTCCATCAATGTTAAATGATAGCTTTGCTGGATCTATCAGTCTTGGTTGGAAGTTGTTTTCTTCCAGGGTCCAGAGTACTTCATACCAATCCCTTCTGGCATTCCTGACCTGGGTTGAGAAGTCTGGTGTGATTTATATTGTTTTGTCCTTGTATGTCACCTGTTCTTTTGTTCTTGCTGCTTTTAGGATTCTTTATTTGGCCTCTACATTCGACATTTTAATTATTACATGGCATGGGGAGGTCCTTCTTTGGTCCTGTCTTAACAGTGTTCTATATGTCTCCTGTATGTGAATGTCCAAATTGTTTTCTATGTTCAGAAAATTATCTGAAATTATTTCTTTGAAGAGGTTCCTTATACCCTTGGTCTGTGTTTTTAATCCTTCTTTGATGCCTTTATCCTTAGATTAGGACATATTGTATTGTTCTGTATTTTTTGGATGGCCAGGGTGTGTTGTTGTAATATCTTCTGTATATCGTTGAGTGTGTTTTCAGTTTTGAATGAACTGTCTTCCAGAAGTGATACCCTATTTTCCATGTGGTCAGGCATACTAGAGTTGGTTTCTATTGCAGTCTTTAATTCATTTATGATGCCTTCATTTCGTTCTGATTCTTTCTTAGAGCCTCAGTTTCCTCCTTTGTCTCCTCTACACTTTTGTTGAGGCCTTTCATCATTCTGAAGATCAAAATTCTGAATTCTCCATCTTGCATTTCCCGTAGGTCAGTATCTGTAATCTCACTTGATGCATTGTGTTTCTTGTTTCCTCACTGTTCCTCATTCTCGTATTTTCGGTGTTTTCAATTTTGTGTTTCTGTTGCCTCCGCATCATCTTCCTTTCTATGTAGAAGACCTCTTGATGGTCCCTGTATTCCCAATTGGGTCAGTGCGCGGCAGGCTGTGGTTCCCTCCCGTCTGGTTGACCGGGGCGTGGTGTGTGTGTGTAGGGGGCATGCAGGTTCTGGAGCTTGGGTGTTGGCACGTGAGGTGGATTTCGAGTTGCGGTGTTGGATGTGGGCTCTGAGGCCTGGGTGACGGTGCTGGAAGATGCCCGGTCTCTGAGGTGCAGGTGCTGAGGGTTGCCCCGGTCCCACAGGCTACACACGTGCTCCGGGTCTCAGTAGGCATCTCCGGAGGTTGCCCAGGCTCTGATGCATGTGCTGAGTATCTCAGGTGGCCCGAAGGGGGTGCGGACTCCGGTTATCAGGTGCCTGAGGGTGCATACGTGCTGAGGCATGGTGCAGAGGATCACACACAGGCCCTAGTGAGGTGCACGGGGTCCTGGGCCTCAGGTGGTGGCGCCGGAGCCTGCCCTGGCTCTGAGGTGGCGTGGAGGGTCGCGCGGGTCTCGGGTGGCGGCGCTGGAGTGTAGTCGGGCTCTGAAGCACGGCACAGAGTCTTCCACACAAGTGAGAGAGGTGCAGGTTCTGGGTCTCGGGTGCTCACCGGAGGGTGTGGGGTTCCAAGGTGGGGCTTGGAGGGCTGCCTGGATCTCAGGTGGCAGGGTTGGAGTCTGAGGCGGAGCATGGGAGCTGCCTGGGTGGTACGGGATGGTGCAGCTGGCCTAGGTGGAGCGCAGAGGGCAGCCCTTGTGGCACCCGATGGCGCAGCTGGCCTAGGTGGAGTGCAGGGGACTGCCCTTGTTGCGCAGGATGGTGCGACTGGACTAGGTGGAGTGCAGGGGGCCGCACGGGTCATGCAGGATGGCATGGCTAGGTGGAGCACAGGGGGCCACCCTTGTTGTGCGGGTTGGCGTGGCTGGACTAGGTGGAGCGCAGGGGACTGCCCTTGTCCCGCGGGACAGCGGAGCGCAGGAGCTGACCTTGTCACACAGGATGGCGGCGGAGTGCAGGGAACTGCCGTCGTTGTGCGGGAAGGCACAGCTGGTCTAGTTGGAGCCCAGGGGCTGCTCTTGTCGCGTGGGATGGCGGAGCGCAGGGGACCGGCCTTGTTGCACGGGATGGCAGAGCACAGGGGACCATCCTTGTTGCGCGGGATGGCGTGGCTGGTCTAGGTGGAGCGCAGGGGACCGCCCTTGTAGCGCATGGCGGCTGAGCGCAGAGGGCTGCCCTTGTTGCGTGGAATGGCACGGCTGGCCTAGGTGGAGTGCAGGGGGGGCGCCCGGATCTTGGCTGGCGCGGGGCTCCAATGCTGGGTGTTGGGGATCCTGCGGGCTCGTAGAGTGGTGCGGGGGAGGTGCACGACTGTGGCGAGAGTTCGCGCTAGGGCAGTCTTTGAAGGATTTTCATGATCTGCTGTTGGGATGGCCCCACCACTCATAGAACTCTGCTCTGGTTTCTCCTCCTGATTTACTGGTGGCGCCGGGGGCTATCAGTCCCCGCTGTAGTGTCGGGGTAAGATGGCTGCTTGCCAATCCTGCCGACAGAGGATTGCAGCTTTCTGTGGGAATCTGTAGCTGGTAGGCTCTGTGTCTGTGTAGTGGTACTCGGGTTGCTGGATTTGGGGCTTTTGTTCTTCTGTGGCTGTGTGATGTTGTTTAGTTCTGTGCCCCTGAGGCGATTTGAGACAGGCTCGTTCAGGGGCTCCTATTCCATCGCCATCTTGAATCCTCTCTCCAATTGTATTTTAAAGATATTTAAATAATAAGAATAACTGTCTTTATATTTACTAATCTGGTTAGCATTTCTTGTATTTGTATAGATCCAGGTTTCCATGTAATCTCAGTTTCATTTTCTTAAAAGACTTCCTTTAACATTTCATGTAGTGCAGTTTTGCTGGTGATAATAGTCTTAGCTTTTGCATTCCTAAAAAAAAACTATTTTGCCTTCATAGTTGAAAGCTCTTTTTTTCTGAGTAAAAGATTCTAGAGTAACAGTGTTATTTTTCCTAATAATTTGAAGACATTGAACCGCTGGTTTTCAGCTGGCACGATTTCCAACGAGACATCTACTGTTATCCTTACCTACTTATCTATTTTCCTCTCTAGGTAATGTGACCTTTTTTCCTCTGGCTGTTTTTAAAACTTTTTTCTTTATTACCGGCTTTGATTATAATGTACTTTTGTATAGTTTTCTTCACTGTGCTTGAGGTTGGTTGAGCTTTTCTGCTCTATGGATGATTTATGTTTTCATCAAATTTGAAAAATACTGGTCATGTTCTGACTCACCTCTCCTCTCTCACAGGAGCTCCTATTGGGCCTGTACTTGGCCACTTGAAGTTGTCCCACGACACACAGGTGCTGTTTGTCTGAACCCTTTTTCCCTCTCTGTGTTTCATTTTATATGGTTTCTAATGCTATGTCTTCAAGGTCACTAATCTTTTATTTTTCAGTGTTGAATCTGCTGTTAATTCCATGCATTGGATTTTTTAAAAAATTCAGACCTTACCTTACAGTTTCCATTTTTGGAAACTCAATTTGGATCTTTCTATTTGTTTATTTTTTACAATTTATTTTTTATATACTTTTATTGGTGCATTGTAGTCTCACATTGTAATGTAGTTCAGAGTGATGGTGACATGCATGCACACAGCACTTGGTGAGCTCAATGTGGGTCTTTTTAAAGAAATGCCTTTCATGGCTTTTCTAAACATGCTTAACATCTTCTGAAATACATGGGCAGTTATAATAACTGCTTTTATTATCACTTTTCAAGTGATATTTAAAAAAATTGGTGCCAATGTTGAGTCAATGTTTATTCATTACCTTTTTTCCTCATTATGTGTATTATTTCCTTGCTTTTATTGTATGCCTGGTAATTCTTGACTGGATGCCAGTCATTGTTATGTTACTTTGTTTGCTAGATATTTTTGCATGCCATATATTTTTTCGGTTCCTATAGATATTCTTGAGCTTTGTTCTGTACTATGGTTAAATTCCTTGAAAGCAGTTTTATTTTTTTAGGTTTTACTTTCATGCTTCTTAGGTGGATGTAGAACAACTATTAATCCAGGGTTAATTTATCTCACTCTTGATGTAAAACTATTTTTATAGCACTCTACACTATGCCCTGTAATTTATAATTTCCTCCCTCTGGCTGGTGGGAATAGGCACTATTCTCAGCCATGGGTGAGCTTCAATGATCGCTCCCTCTAATCTAAAGGTAGGATGGTATTCCTAGCCTTGGGGTTTTTCACACGTGTGCACTAATCAGTACTCTGATGCATGTTCAAGGGGAACCCTCTGGAGTTCTCACTGTGTGCAATTCTCCCCTCTCCAGAATTCTGACTCATGAACTCTAGTCTCTTTGGCTTTTGAGGACCCCCCAACTCTATCTCCGTAATTCAAGAAGACTGCTGGGCTCTGCCTACAGGATATTTCAGTGAAACACTTACCTTTTGTAAGGCAAATACAAGAAAACCTCTTGCTAGGTCTCCTCTGTATAGCTTTCCATCTAGATCCATAAGTGACTGGCCCTATTACTGTGGCTTGCTGCATGTCTGATCAGCTATGAATGTCAGAAAGCTTCTCCCTGCCTGGAGTTTTACTGATGAGTGCAGTTCCACTGCTGTGACATGCATGCCAACCTTGTGACCAGCATCCCTCTGTATCTCCAAGCGCCTGCTTTCAGCTCTTTTACCATCTAGGTTGTTCTGCTCTGAAATACAACTATTGTCTTTTCTTTTCCAAGCGAGGCACTCATATTTAAATGTGGCATTCCAGGCAAGTTCCAATTACAGGACACAGCTATTACCTCCTGCTTCCTAGATGTGATGATTCTCTTAATGTAGCTTGAGATTGCTTTGGCCTTCTTGATGTCTTGTGTTATTCTGTTGTCTGGCACTGAACTTACAGCTGAGTGAAACCCTCAAATCTTATTTACATATATGATTGTAAAGTTATAGTAAGCATGACATTTCTTTGCTTCAATATTGGCTTTTGAAAGACAAGTTGGGGCAAATGTGTGCTAAAATTGTATTAGAAAAGAGCAAAAGTATAAATCAGGAGTCAGGTTTCCATTGGGGTGAGTCCTGAACATGCAGGGCCTACCTTAACTTGTAAGTGAAATGACATTATTCAAGAACTTGTTAAAAAAGGGTGCATGTTTGAAGCACAGCTGAACATTTGGTTACCTGGAGATTTTAATATTTTATAGAAGTCCTGAATTTGGCAGATTTCAGGATTTAAATTGAGGCTATTTTAAAAATTGGTTCTGATTCATTAAACCACACTTTAGAGAACATTTATTTAACCAATAACACTTATGGTATTGAAGTTTATGAAGTAACAAATGGCATGAGCTATTGACTTAGTGCTGACATAAAGATGAGCTATTGATATTTGATTAAGATAACAGCTGTTGTGTGAGTGCTATGCCCTCATGCAAAGAACACTGTTATTATACAGTAGGAAGAACGGTTACTGCAAAACATCACAATTTAAAAAATAAAGGTTACTCGTGAGCATGAAATTATTTCAAGTTAATTTTGCACTCTGCTCTTAAAGCTGATTAGTATAAAATGTAATGAAGTGTAATTTTTGCTAAACAGCTTAAGCCAGGAGTATAGCACGGAAACCTGCAATTAGCACTGATTGATACTGAGCCTTTTATGTGTCAAAGAAAATCTGGGTGCACAATGGTGGTTAACAAGGTGACTCCTGGCAAAGTTGGTCAGCCTGGCCCCTAGGAGGTGGGTTGACATCAGGTTGTTCTGTTTTTGTGATTGTCTTTGGGGTCATGGGGACATTGACAGTCACATCCAGTATTCCTGGTGCAGGAGTTGGTGGCAGTTTGCAGCAGTGTGTGTGTGTGTGTGTGTGTGTGTGTATGTGTGTGTGTGTGTGTGTGTGTGTGTGTGTGTGTGATAGGAGGGGTTGTTTCTGGTCTTCTGGAGGGAGCCCAGGTCTAATGTCTGCTCAGCTCCTGTCCACCTCCCCTGCACCTTGAAGTGGTGGCGGTTCAGTTTCACTGATGAGAGCAAAGCCATCTCGTCACAAGACCATTAAGAAGGTGGTGCCCCTCCCCAAGGTCTCAGAAGGGGGCCATGTCCATATGTCCAGACGCAGTGTGTGACCAGTGAGGGAGCTTGTGGCCCAGCCAGCTGGAACCCTGGGTTGCCTTAGAAAAATCGAGAAGAAGAGACAAAAAGAAAGAGAAAATGAAAGAGGAAAGAGAGAGTAACAGAGAGAAGAGAGGTAGGGGAGGGGCTTATAAGAAATTGGATCATATAATTATGGAGGTTGACAGGTTCTGAGATATGTAGTCAGGCAACAGGCTGGAGACCTAGGAGTGATACTGGTATAAGTTCGGTCTAAAGTGTAGAAAAGTACTGATGTACCAAGTCTAGTGGGCACAAGGAGGTCTCCTCCTCACTTAGTCCTTTGTTCTGTTCAGGTCTTGAACTGATTGGATGAGGCCCACCAACATAAGGGAGGGCCATTTACTTAACTCAGTTGACTGATTCAAATGTTAGCCTCACTGGAAACACCCTCCCAGGCATGCCCAGGCCAGTGTTTGCCCAAATACCAGAGCAGCCAATGTTGACACATAAGATTGAAAACCACAGACAGTATGATCTTTTCCCATTAGGTAAGTCGTCAGACTTCTCTTAGACTTCCAGTTCACCTTTTTTAAAATTGGGAAATGGTTTAATGTGAGGGGAGTCTTTGTTTTTTATCTGATCAGTGGTAGTAGCCAAGAGTGGAAAAATTGGATGATAGGTAGCATGGTCTACTTTGGTGTGTGACTGTGAGAATTTTAAGATTTATGAGGTATAAATATCTTCTCTCACCCCAAAGACATCCATTGATGGGTGTGTTTCTCCCCCAGTGCCCAAGTTAATTGCATTTTTAATGCTGTATTCTATACCTGTCAAGAGTTAAATAAAGCCAATAAGCTCAGGTTAGTTTCTAATGACATTTATGCCATTTCTAAAGATGAAAATAGTTTATTAGTTGTGCATTTTTTAAACAAAGAAGATGCAGGTGTGGCCTGAAGCCTTGCCCATTGGAGTGGAGCCTCACTTTGGCCAGGCAGGGAGATGGTATGTTTGATGCTCACATTGCGCATCAGCATTGGTAGCATCTGAGTCTCCCCTTCTGCCACTTGCTCTGACAGTCTCTGAGCAGGTGGGTGATGGGCAGTGCCCAGCGGTGGCCCATGGGCAGACATTGCCCTTTGCACCCCGGCACACTCAGGGCTGAGCTGGGTCTCTAGACTTCTGTGGGCAGTGGGGGCAGCTGATCAGCAGCTCCAAGTGCAAGGACTGGGGTGTTGCACACCTGCTGGCAGCAGAACCCCCAAAACATCACTGGGCCCATGTGCCCAGCCAGCCAAAGAGGCAAAGGTCTCATGCAGCAGCTCAGCCTGGACAATGGGAGCGAAAGTGGGCTCCCAACTCATCTGCCCAAGGCTGCCCACTTGCTGACCTTCCCTACCTCCCCGAGTGTGGCCCCACACGGAGAATTCAGTCCCATCTCTGCAGCCACAGTTTCACCCCCATCCATGGCTGCCACTCACCCAGCTCTTCTGAATCTGCCCTTTCCTTCTCTCTCTCCAGTTTCAATGGTCTCATGCCATGGCTGAATATCCCCAGCCCCGTGGGTGCTTATTTGGGGGCTGGGGAAGGAGGTGGGGAATGAGATGCTTCTGAGCATTCTCAGGCTTAAGAGTGTTTGTGCTTTCTCCAGGCTAGTCCATTCCCAGGCGGGAGTGCTGCTTCCGACATGGCTCTGGACACGGTTCTCCTGATCTCTGGCCTGCTTTTCGTCAATGGCCAGGCACTTTAGCAGTCACCAGAGCCACGGCCACTTTCCTGCCTGTACCACCTTTCTTCCTGCTGCTCCTTCCTGGGGGGAGACCCGTCACCCTCGGCAACCCTGAAGGGGCTCTGTGATCATTCCTCTCCCAGCCTGTCCTCTCCCCCAGGCTGTAGACCCTCAGTCCTCCTCTGCTATTTTTGCTTCCTCTTCTCTGTCCCCAACTCTCTGCTGATGTCAGGCTGGTGTCTCCACGTGTAGACAGTAGCAATCACTTACTCATCGGGATAGGATCCAGGGGACCCGTGAACCAAATGGGGAAAAGTTACATCTTCGCATTCACCAATAGCTAGCTGATATCGAGCACCTCCTTCCATTGTGAATGCAGACATCCCAGCCCATGGTATCCACAGTGGCCTGGGACAGGATTTGTCCCCAGAACAGGCGTTGCTTCTGGGGGACCCTGTTGCATGGACGGTCGCACTGCACCTTAGAAGTCTTGAACTTCACTAGACTCCACAGGGACAGCATGGGCATTTCCATATCACATGGCAGTCGCTGCAGGTCTCTGGAACTTTATCCATGCTCATTACTGCTTCAAAAGTACTCTCGGTATTAGTCCTGCTGCTTGAGAGCTTAGAGTATCAATAAAGAAGCTCATATTTTCCATATCACAAATTTGTTTTCCAAAAAGGCTTGATAACTATAGTTCACTGTAATGGATTTCCCTTGCAATTATGTGTGTTTTAAAAATCCCTTTGAGCCAGGCGTGGTGGCGCACACTTGTAATCCCAGTACTTTGGGAGGCGGAGACCGGAGGATCCGGGTTCGTGGCCAGCCTCAGCACGTGCGTGCGCGCGCGTGCGCGTGCACGCTCTCTCTCTCTCTCTCTCTCTCTCTCTCTCTCTCTCTCCTCTCTCACTCTATCTATCTATCTATCTATTTATTTATCTATCTATCTATCTATCTATCTATCTAGTGAGGCCCTCCGCAACTTCGTGAGACCCGGTTTCAAAATAAAGCATAAAAAAATAGGGCCGGGGGTGTAGCGCGGAGGTAGAACGCCCCTGGGTTCAATCCCCGGTACTGCAAAAAAAAAAAAAAATCCCTTTGAGAACTATTCTTCTGTGAAGGGGTCCAGAGGGTTTGCCAGCCTATCCAGGGGTCCAGCCCATTTTCTCAGCCCCTTCAGAGCTAGTTTCCATGTCTACTTCCCCAACCACTTTGTTTCGGCATCTCTCTGCTGCCCTTTGATCTCAGAAGTGCATTGAGGTGGCATGGCCTTTCCTGATTACCACTGGTGGAGTTCAGGGGAGACCTGTGGTGGCAGAGTCCTTGGCTCTGTCTCCTCTTTGTCCTGCCTGTGTCATGTCCTGTGGTTTGTCCACACTGGGCTCTTAGGGTTTCCTGTATGCCCTGCAGTTTCTCACCTTCCTGCATTCATGGAGCTCCTCCTTCTGGAGCATTCTCCTCTCTACTTGAAAGCCCATTTCTGGCAGTGTCTGGCTTGGCCTCCGAGAGCTCAGTGTGTGGTTCTCCTGTATCATAGTGGTGCTCAGCGTTGTGCTGTCCAAGCAAAAAACAGCTGAGCACTGAGTGAGATTGAAGGGACAGTGCATAGGGTGCATAGCTTCTGGGGTCAATGCCATGCTCCTCCCAAGCCCTTCTGTAGTGAGGGCCGTTTTCAGGGTTACCAAACACATTGCCATGAAGTCATCCTTGCCTGGAAGAACCAGTAGCTCTCAGCAAACTTTTGAGTGGGAAACATTCAGAGGCTTCATGAAATGGGAGTGGAGTCTGAGGGAGGGTTCAGAGCCTCCATGTCTGGTGGATTGAACTTCCCTGGAGCAGGTGAGTGACTGTGGAGCCACCGCCCTCCTAGTTTGGGGAGTGCTGCAGCTCTGACCTGCTCAGCTTGACATTGGGGGTCTTTGCTGCCTGTAAATGGTTTCCCCTCCTAAGTTTATGTCCACCGGAACCTCAGAATGTACCTTATTTGGAAATTGGGTCTCAGCAGATGTATATAGTTGAGATGAGATCCTACTTGGTTAGAGTTGGCCCTAATCCAGTGGCCAGTGTCTTTACTAGAAGGCCACGAGGGGACAGAGAGACCCACAGGAAGAGGCCATGTGATGATGGAGGCAGAGACAGGAGTGGTGGGGCCACAATCCAAGGGACACCAAGGACTCTGGCAGCCACCAGAAGCTGGGAGAGAGCCACAGCCAGAGTTTTTCTCAGCCTACAGAAGGAACCACCCTTACTGACAGGCTGGTCTCAAACTTCTGGCCTCCAGGACAATGAGAAGATAAATTAATGTTTTTTTAAACCCCAAGTTTGTGATAATTTGTTATGGTAGTCCCAGGAAATGGACACACTTCTGGGCACACAGGCTGAGCCTCCTGTTCCTTCCTGGCCTGCTGGTTCTCCTACACCCCTGGCCCATGCTTGTTCCTCTTGGATGAGCATATACCCCTCTTCAGGATGGGATGAACCTTAGGGGTGCAGATGTGTTAGCCTGCGGACCAGGAAGATTGATTACAACCTACAACTCAAACTTGTTTAGCCAGCACAGTGTTTGTGCTAGTGTGCTTTTTTTTTAATTTTTAATTAACTGTTTGGCACATAGCATGCTTTCTCGTGCTCTAGATTACCACATATAATTATTTAGATATAAATTTTAGAAATGTCAAGTGACTAGTTTTTTGGTGGAAGTTGCTTGAAAACTATAAAACTGACATACTTAATACTCTGTTCCTGAAATCCTGAGCTGCTCAGACCAGCAGCTGTTCAGACCACCCCTGGGTGGTCTTCAGGGCAGGTGAGGGTCATAGGACCAGCATCCATGATTGATTTTATTGAATAGGAGTAATTTTAATCATGTTTACATAAAATTAGCTGGTGGAGTGGTGCTCATCCACCCACCAATGCAGATGACCAGTACATAGATTCTGAACTCAACACATCTATGCCAAGAGTGAATGATTTATAAAAGACAGGATGAAATAAAACAATAAAATCCTTCCATTTGAGAATTTAAGGGAGTGTTGATCTTCAATAGCCATAGACCATGTTTCAAATATTTGTTGAAGGGAGTGTTCTGTTTTTCTCCGGTGGAGTGAGCCAAAAAGGCAGCCTGGTGCTGAGTGAGCTGTCCATGGTCCTGAAGCCAGCCAACTTTAAGAGCTGGAGGGGTTCCTTGGTAGGAGGCATGGGAAATGGTGTGGACAGGCTCTGAGAACCAGGTAGGCACTTCGACTTCTTAGATCCTCCTGTGGAATACCCAAACAAGGAGCAAAGACTTCCTGAGAATGCCTCTCAGTATTTGCCTCTGTCCCTGGAAAGCTGTCTCTGGGGAAAAGGTGGCAAGCCCACATGACTGCATCTGGGGCCCTGACCACAGGCAGTAGAGGATGTTGGGGCTGTGCTCAGAGGCTGGGAGTGGCCTGGAGCTCAGGCATCTGTCCCTTTGTTAGTGTGCTAGGGACCTTGCTCACTGTTCCCCCAGGGATCCCTTTGGCAGACCTGTCAGGGGCGAATGTCATTCTCTGAGATCCAAATCACAAGCCCAAAGGCAACGTCTTCTAAATAGCAGCAGTTTTACAAGAACAATCCTTGAATTATAGCTTTCTAAATCACACGTCAGTCATGTTTTAAGGTCTTTTTTATGCTGTATGGAACGTAAACTATGCTTGTTTGGTGTCTCAGAGAATTTAATGGCCCTCTCACCAGCCATGCTGGTATAGCTACACTCTCAAGCTGTTAAGATATGCAAAGCTATCTGCCTCCATCTCAAATGGCTCCAGACTAAGAGGGTTGTTTTTGTTTTGTCTGTTTGTTCTTCCCTTAGTGGAATCTGTGAATAGCAAGAAGGGTGTAGAAAAGGATTTATCTGCTCCATAAAGCAGCTCCTCACTAGGAATAATCCTAGGGGACAATGACCACTGAAACCCTGTGACTGGCATGGGGCCAGACACATGGTTGGTATTCAGGAATCTCATGAATGAATGAATACATATATACATACATACACCACCGTCACATATGGCCATTATAGAAATAGTTTCATGTGCACCTTAGTTAAGGGAGTATCATCTATATTTTCTTCTTTGTTCTATGAATCATGGCATTCTTTAGTAATCCACCATAGAATAAAAATTGGGCTATGTCTTATATTTTCTACCTGTTGTTTGGTTGTTTGTTTATTGTACTAGGTTCTAGGGCTGATGAATCTACTTCCCACCTGAATCCGATTGAATTCAATTCATGCAGTAACTGTGCCTTTGGGTTGAAGGCCTGTTTGGTTCAAGGTCCTGTGCTCTTTGCTGGTGGATGGAGGTTAGAGGATGGGCAAGGGAGGATCTCTGTATACATCAGATGACAGCACAGTGGGGGAGAGGACCCATGTGAGAGAGTGAAGAGTGTGCTGCAGCATCAGGCCACATACAGACCAAATGGACATAAAGTCTGAAATCTGCAGGAGCAAGTGATTTGGAGACCTGGTAGCAGGTGAATCAGTAGGGTCTTCAAGGAGGTGGTTTTTGGACTGACCCTGGGAGGATGCACATGTTTGGAACAGGTGGAGGTGAGGGCAGGAGGGAAAGGTGGGCTGGCTGGTGGGGGAACACTATATGTTCTGGTTTGGTTGGAGTTTGTTCTCTGTGAAGTAGACTGGGGGTAGGTGGTGCCAGGCATTGAAGGTCAAAGACTCCTCTTTGTGTTATGTGTTATGTGGGGTTACCTAAGGTAGAACATGTGGCCCTAGGAGACCTCAGGAGGGGTCATCTGAAAGCCAGAGTGGGCTGGAGAAGGAGGAACAGGGAGCGAGGAGAGTGATGTGGTGCCCAGGGAGGGGATGGGGAGGCCTTGAGGGTGGGACATGAGAACAGATGTTAGGCACATTGCAGGATGAATCCAGAGAGTGACTACTGCTAAGTGGGAAGGTTCTGCCATGTCCAACAGCAAAGGGGCACTGAAGTGCCACCTCTACAATGGTCCTGGGCTCCCGTGCAGTGGGCTTGGGACCTCAGACGAAGGTTTATCTCAGGACATCAGGTGACACATTGACTAGTCTGACTATTGGCCAATAGAGTGAGTACTCAACTTTCAACCTAATAGGGACTTTGGGTGTTACCAGCACAAGGTGTTCTTGCCCCTAAATATGTGTTCAGATCTTGGTGGAGTCTGTTGAATCATAACAATGGCTTCCCTTGCTAGACTGTGGTCTCTGCAGGGCAGGGATTCTGTTCCGGCCAACCTCCTCCCTGTTGCCCACACAGTCCCAGTCACTGGAGAGATAGATATTCACAAAATATTGATTGATGAGCACAATTCATGAGCCATTTGCAAAGGAGAGTTGCTCCCAACTGAGTTCAAGGAAAACTTGGAAGCATAATATTGACTCTGTTTTCTGTCTCCTGTGCTTCACAATGTGGAACAAAGTGTGTGTCCTACTTTGGTGAAAATAGATGTTTATTCAAGGTATTGATTTTCTGCAAAATCTGATTCCCTCATTGTATGTAATGAATGCAGTCACTCTCCTTATCCTCCTCGATGTGATATATTATAGCCTTACAGTGCTGATAACTATAATCAGGGTGAAAATGGCTCAATAATCTATGGTGGTCACCACCAGCGTGCAAATAGCTGCAACTACAATACTGCAGATGGGCATTGGGAAGTTTTCCCAGTCAGATTCAAAGGCTAATGGGGCCGAGGAACAAGAGCATTAACTGGAAGAAAGGACAGGAATCTATGAGGCCCCCTGAGACCCTGAGGCTTCCTGCATCTGCAGCCTCTATAGGAACACACACAGCAGTCAAGGTCCAAGCAGGGTGGGGTTTTTGCAAGGGGTCACTTGGGAGCAGGCTTCAGCCTTCTTGGGAGACCCTGCACCATGATGCCCAAGGTCATGGTAGCTCTACTCACCAGAATTGTTTCCCTTCCTGCATAACTCCTGGCTATGTCCAAAGAGGCAAGTTTGCCAGGAAGCTGAGCTCTGGGTAGGCGATCCCAAGACCCCAGACCCGAATGCTTGGGGGATTCAGAGAAAAATCAACATGAGCTGGCAGGAAAGGCAACCATAATATTTCACCAGCTTTGAAAGCCTACCTCAGCAAAGCAGTGTGAGACTGCAGGTTTCAGAAGATGTAAACAGAATCAACTTCCTCAATAATTTAAATAGTTTTTAATCTCTCATTTAAAAAGTTCAAGTGTGTAGAAGATTCTGAGCAGCTTATGCTCTAAAGGGGCACCCCAGAAGGATGTCTTTGGCCTTCCCTCTTTGAGGGTGTTTGCAGCTGGAATGACTTCAGAAGCCTCTGCGTTTTATTACATTGCCAGACTGTTCCCAGACACTTTGGTGGTCAAGTGTTCAAGGGATTGTGGACAAGGGCTATAGAGTAGAAGTTCCACAGAACATCTGAAGACAAAATATTTTTCTATTTTTGCTACTTTTGATAAATAAACAATATCAGGCTCATAACAGCCCTTTAATAAATGACACTTCTGGGGCTAAATTAGAATCTACTTATTTAAAAAATGTTAGAAAGGGGCCGCATGCAAATCAGAACTTAAATCGTAGTACTTGTGAACACATTCATGATTGGAAACCTTGGCTATGCTGGATTCATTAGGTAGAGGTGACGCCCAGTATTTATTATCTGAATATTATTTCTAAAATTGCTACAGATATTTAAAATTCAACATGAACATGACTTCATTTTTTGTAAAGGGGAAAGTATGTTACCCATGGTGTGTGCCTGCACTGGTGATCGAAAGAATGTAAAAACCGCTGTTGCCTTCTCTAGGTGCCTCAGTCAATTCTTCTGCATGCCCATGGCTGTGTACACCTCTTGCCTGTCTTGAGAGAGTATGGACACAGTACAGGGGAGGCAGGGATGGCAGTGCCAAGAGATCAGAATCTGGAGTCAGGGATGCACACAAGAAACTCTGTACCTGGCTCTGTCCATGAGCTACATGGATGAGGGGGATCCCATACTGCATGCAAGCTCCTTCTGTCTGAGAATGAGAACTTATCCCCTTGAACTTTCATGTAGAATGCCCAACGAGGCCTGGCAGAGGGGTCCCTGCCATATTCTGAGTGGAGAAGGACGTCACAGGCTGGAGATTGTAAATGAGGGAAGACCTGAAGTCCACAGCCCATGAGCTCCATGCTCATGGCCAAATCCTCCCTCTCTGATTCTGGCTGAATTTGAACATTGGCTCTCATTCCCTGCCCTCTTTGTGTTCCTATGTTGTCATGTGTGGGCAGGAAGGATAGCCATCCCAGGAAGCAGGTGTTAGGCATGGCTAGGAGGATTAGATGAGATTAGAGAGTCTCTATCTGGAGCATCGAGTGCATCCTGGCACATCATGGCAATGACCAGTGTCAGCTGTCCCCATCTCTAAAACTTGAGGGCCCTAGGCATTTCCACTCACACTACATTGAGATATTGACACGCTACCATGCGAGGGTATCATCCTTGCTCAGCCCGGCTAAGGGCAGGCTCCCTTCCAGGGCAGCTTTTAGACCTAGATATTTGGTCAAAGAAGGTGGTGGCCTTCTCAAACACACTGGCCTTTCTTCCAACAGGGGTCTGTGGCCCAGTTTCATGGCGATTGGTCTAGGCCAGGGCTGCCAGCAGGTCACGCCAATTCATCTCTTCCAGTCTCTTCTTGCTGCAAATGGTGCCAAGTTTGGAAATGAGCTGTGAGACCTGTGTGCTAGCTCTGGTCACAAAAGCTCTGCAGCACCAGCCTGGTCATGGGAGTGCAGTGGATGGTTCCAGAAAAGGCAGCCATGAGCTGGGGCCTCATAGGAAGCCAGGCACCAGGCACCAGGAGGGGAAGCAAGGCAGATGAAGGGTGCCGGGTACAACCCGACCTGTCTGCGCCTCCCTCATCCAAGCACAGCCCATGCCCCTCCCTTTCTCTGTCCTATTCCACCACCACTCTTCCTTAAGGAAGTGCCCATACCTTCTCACTCTCCTGCAGTGAAGGCAGGCATGGATTCCTGGCCCAACCCACCACCTGCCCTTGGCGCTTTCCCAGGTTCTGACCACGTCCTACTTTTCTCTATGCTGATGGCTCCTTAGTGCAAGAGCTCAATAAATCCCATACCTGCCCTGGCAGCTGTTGGAACGTCAGCTTCCAGTTACAGGTACTGACAACCTGTAGTCCCCGCCTTGGCCTGGAAGCACTGGTAACATCTTTGTATGTAGAATGGGGACACTGAGGCCACAGGATGGAGGGCAGAGATGCAGTCAAGGCTGATGCTGAGGCCAGGCTCCTGCCTGCAGCAGAGACTTCCATTTTCCTTCCCTGTGCAACTGACAGCGCCACCTGCATGCCCTGCTCCTGACTCACACTCAGCGTGCCCCAAATTAAACTTGAAATTTCCTCCTCACTCTGCTGTGTCATCAGTTCACCTCCTGCCCCCTCTCTGCTCACTTCATCCATCATTCTCTGACTCCTGGAGGCGTCTCCATCTTCTCCTGCCCCAGATTTTCCTTTTTCGCCCCACCGCACCCACTGAGATCCTCCTTGCCTTTCCTTCCTCTCTTCCTTTTAATTTGACCCCCAGATCTGACATTTCCAGTGAGATGGCCCCTGCACATCTGCCTCCAGAAGGGCTCGCTGTTGCTCTTCCGACTACTGCGATATCCCACCTGGGCTCCACGCCACCTCCTCCTCCTGCCCTCCCCCAAAAGGCAAAACTTCAGTACTTTGCATCCTTGAATCTCAAAGTAAACTCAAAACCCAGCAACTTCATGGCTCTCATGACAGACAAGGATCCTTAGAGGCGAACATTAGGAGCCCCTCTGGCCCTCCTGTTAGGTGGGTTCTTATCGGGACATGGTGAGGCAAATCAGGAGTGACTGGACAGGAAGTCGCATTGGGAGCTCCTACAGGTGTCTGTGGGAGTCCAAGTGTATGGGACTCACACCAGCCCCAGTTGTTCACATGGTGTGTCCTGGGGCCACGAGGCTGATGAAAGCTCCTGTGTATTGTCCCCAAACCTCCATTACATTATGTGGGAACTAAAGGGGCCAGATTAAGAGCTTTGCATAATTTCTAGTTACCACAGAGAGTTTCATCTACCTGGAATCATCTGCCCTGTCCCCTCTCCATCCTGTCTGGTTATCATCCTGCCCTCGTTTGAAGTCCAGACTCACATGGTCCTGCCTCAGTGACCTCCTAGTTCTCTTTCATGGTGGGAGGAGACTGTCATTAGACCTAGAGCTCCCATTATGGCCTTTCCTATAGGATCCTGTCCTCCCCCTGTCCCTAGAAGGTAAGTACCACACCAACTTTGGATCCAATGCCCTGGGCAGACCTCCTTACCTGCAGCATCCCTTCCTAGATTGCAGTTACCTGTGGTCAACTATGGGTTGAAGATATTAACATATGACTTGGCTCTTTCAAAAGAGAGAGACCACATTCACATAACTTTTATTATAGCATATGGTTATAATTGTTCTATTTTATTATTAGCTGTTGCTGTTAATCTCTTACTGCACCTGGTTCATAAATTAAACTTTATTCTAGGTATTATGTGTAAGAAAAACATAGCATATATGGGGTTCAGAATTACCCATGACTCCAGGCAGCTGCAGGGATCTTGGGACAAATCCCCCCCCCCCCCAAGATAAAGGGGTCTACTGCACTTGTAGGTGGAGAGGGGCTGGCCGGTGTCTAAATGATGTTTGCAGATTCCAGCTGGCTAGAAGAGTGCTCTGCTCTGTGGGGGCCCCGAAGATTTTGTGTAAATAATTCTTTTTCTTGTTAATCCCTAGATGTCAGATGAGTAGAGATATGAAGCACAATACAAATAAAGCCAGAAGCATCTTTCTTAATTAAATTTGAAGTGCTGGTAATTATCCACATTATTAAGGCACATCTAATCTACCTCATGTCGCAGGATTAGTGTTGGTATTTGGCACTTCCTCACATGCAATGGTTTGAACCGTAAAAGACGTTCAGCCCAAGTGACAGCATGGAACACCTCCCAGGCTTCCACTGCCCAGAGTGAACAGGTCCAAGGAAGGGCAGGGAACTCTGCACCAAACTGACACACGAGTGCTCCCTGGCGGGATGCAGAGGCCCTCAGGAGAACCTGCAGGAGTGTGGCACTGTGGTTCTGGCAGGGGTTGGTGGGTGTTTGTGTGCTGCTTCCTCCTGGGTGATACCTCTGCCCCTGGCAAGGGGGCTGCTGCCTCCAGCATGCAAAGCAGGAGGTCTGGGGAAGGGGCATTAGCAGGCAGCTTGGCCAGTGGAGGGTCTGGGGCTCCTGTGATGCCTGGGGACACCTACCTCTGGCCTTTTGTCACACGGAGGTAGGTGTGAATGACACAAAGCCTTGGGCCTTGGAGATCCAGCCCTAGGGGAAGCCAATGGCAGATATTTGGAAACACCAATGTCTGCTTATTCAAAGCTTCTCTAGGCAAGTGGGAGACAGATTCTGCTGAGGGGTCAGCCCAGAGTGAGATGGAGACCCAACAGGCAGGGAATTCGAGAAACCTAAAGGACAAATCTTGAAACCTGGATTCCCTGGTTCCCTGTGTGTGTCATCTCTTCACTGTTTTAGGTAATGCGAGCGTGTGTGTGTGTGTGTGTGTGTTGTGTGCGCATGCACATACATGTGAGTGCTTGTGGGTGCATCTATATTTATTTTTGTCTATAATTACCTATAGGCCCTTTAAAAGCCAATGCACTCTTGGTAAAGTATTTCTAAAATAGTTTTGTTGTCTGTAAATTTTACAAGTTTTCTTTATACAAAAAAACCCCACCTGGCACACTGCAGAATTAAATTTAATTGTATATTGATATCTTTTTTATCTCTTAGGAATTTTCTTAGAGTTAAGCAAGAATTGGGTGTGGAAACTTGACGTTTGACAAAATAAACCCCGAGGTTTGTGCAGCTTTTGAGACACACAGATTAAAACAATATTTTATTTGGGCACATACGTTAATTTCAATACGTTATAGTAATGTGTGACTTTTTCCAGCTAGAGGATAAAGTGTTCTTTCGCAGTTTGGCGCCATGTCCTCTTAGGACCAGGGCCTTGTCAAAGAATGGGTGGGGGAGGAGCTCTATGATTCCTCTTATCAGCTGCCCACTTTCTTCGTACTGCTCTGTCTCCATGGAGGCCTTAGTGAATGAGATGCTCCGAAGGGAAAATGGGCAGCTCCATCATGTTCTGCACTATGGACTGCCACTTCCCTGGCTCTCGCCTCCCCTGGCCTTTTCCTCCAAACACACAGGTGCTGGCTCCAGACTCAGTCCCCTTGGGAGATGCGCTTGGTGGGAAGCCAGCAGAGGGAGTCTGGAAGTTTCTTATCTTGGTCCAGCTTCAGCCCAGGTCAGGGAAACAGCTGTAGGGGAGGAAGAGCAGCTTCAGAATGCACGAGGAGAAGGGGCCTCTTCTAGATCTTCACATGAGATGCCCTGAGAGTAGGGAGAGGGCTGAGGGCCCTGGGGAGGCAAGGCCCAGCCATGGAGTCCTCAAAACACCACATGGAGGGGCGTAGGTGTAGAGAAGGTACCTGGGGCGCTTGCTGGGGATGATCAAGGGCACTGTTGTTCTTACCTTGCCTGCACATATGAGACAAGGGAGCAACAGGTGCTGTGGGCACTGTGAGGTCTGACTGTGAGGTCTGGCCACAAGGTCATGCTGGAGGAAGACTGAGAACAAAGGGACAAAGAAAGAGAAATGCCCCCCCCCCGTCCATTACTCTGCCCCAAGCTGACCTGGCCACTGGCACACCAACCAGAGGCTTACACAACTACTCCTGTACCTTCCCCTTCCTTGCCCCATAAAAAGTCCCTAGCCTGTAAGGAGGCGGCTTCTGACTCTCGTGGGCTCTCTCCACAGTCAGATGCCTCCTTCCAGGTTTTATCCCTAAATAAAGCCTGTTCCTTGCTGTCGGGCTGTGTTTTCTTTGCCCCCATATACCTCAATGGGTGCCACCGCTGTGGAGGGGCCTTGACAACAGGAAGGATGGACTCCTGCTGAGGCTCTGCTGGCCAGTGGCCAGAGCTCCTGCTGCCGCAGTGGGTGAGCTACATACCTTCAAAAGCATGTTCAAGTCCCCGACCCCAGATGTTAGAACATGACCTTATTTGAAATCAGGGTCACTGCAGACAAAATTAGTTAAGATGAGGTCATAAGAGAATAGGGTGGGCCCTGATCTGACCACTGGTGTCTGTAGAGCAAGAGGAGAAGCAGGTAGGGAGCACACCCCAGCAATAACGGAGGCAGCGACAGGAGTGACGTCACCACAGGCCAAGGAGTGCCAGGAGTGACCAGAAGCTGAAGAGACAGGAAGGACCCCCCTCTAGAGCTTCCGGAGGGAGCACGGCCCTGCTGGCACCCTGACTTTGGACTGAAAGGCCACATTTCTGCTTTAAGCCACCCAGTTTGCAGTACTTGGTTACAGCATCCATAGGAACCTAACATCCCTGCCATAGCAGGTGCTGATGAAGTTTCTGGGGCCCCAAGAGCAGGTGCTTGGTAGAGAGAGAGAGAGAGAGAGGAGAGAGAGAGGAGAGAGAGAGAGAGAGATCCCAGCAATGGCTAAGGTGGAATTTCTCACCAGCATGATGTAAAAGGGTGGTGCTGGATGGTGCCTTGACCTTTAGGCTGAATGTCTTGCATATTTGAGTTTGCACACTTTGATTGGCTGAATATTCTTCATCTTTTTTTTGTTTCCTTTCTCACCTCCCCCTCCAAAAAAAAAACTTGAGTATTTTACAACAGTTTTAGGTTCACAACCAAATGGAGAGGTTGGTAGAGAGATTTCTCATTTACCCTTTATCCCACACATGCACAGCTCCCCCCATTATTGACATTCCCACAGAGAGGTATGTTTGTTACAGCTGATGAACCCACATTGATGTGGCCTAACCACCAAAACCCATAGTTTACATTTGGGCTCACTTTTGGTGTTGTACACTCTATGGGTTTTGAGAATGTGTAATGACAGGATCCACCTGTCACAAAGTAGTTTTGCTGCCCTAAAAGTCCTCTGTGCTCTTCCTGGTTTTCCCTCCCCTCTCCCTAACCTCTTACAACCATGGTCTTATTAATGTTGCCATAGTTTTGTCTTTTCCAGAATATCATAGAATCTTACGGTACGTGGCCTTTTTAGATTGAATTCCTTAATTTAGAACTATGCATTATATATTCCTCTCTGTGTTTCAATGGCTTGATAATTCATTTCTTTTTAGTGCTGAGTAATATTACATTGTCTGGATGTGCCACAGGTTATTAATCCATTCACCTACTGAAGACATCTTGGTTGCTCCCAAATTTTGCCAATTATGATTAAAACTGCTATAAATCCTGTGTGCAGATTTTTGTGTGGACTTCAGTCTTCAACTCCTTTGGATAAATAACAAGAACACAAATGCTGGACTGTATGGTAAGAATATGTATAATTTAGTAAGAAACTACCAGCCTATCTTCCAAAGCAGCTGTACCATAGCACATCCCACCAGCAAGAATGAGAGTTCCTACTGCTCCGTGTCCTCTTAGCATTTGCTGTTGTCCTGTTCTGGGTTTTGGCCATTACAGTAGGTGTGTAGTGTATCTTACTGTCTTAATTTGCATTTCCTCTTGCTTCTCTCGAACTAGTGGGGCTTTCCCCATCCTTCTAAATGCATCCCTTGAAATCTCTGGGATTTGACTCCACTGTTTCTGCTCGCTGTCCTCACTGGCTCCCCACCTGGGGAATGGTGCTGGAGAACAAGCCTGGTCCCTGACTGGCTTCTGCAAGGCTGCCCATCATCACTGCAGAGACCCTCAGGAAGCCAAACCTCTTGTCTTGCCCTTGTAGTTTGGAGAGGTGAGTGCAACCGAGAGGAGGAGGAGGAGGATTTAGACTGAAATTCCTTATCAGCATCCTTAAGAGGTATGCATAATGAGTCATCTCCCTCCTTTCTTCCTCCTTTCTCCTTGCCCTCAACTATACATCTGCAGCAGAGGATGCATGAACAGGCTTCCCAAGGGTAGTTTCTTGCCTTGCATACCCCAGGGAGCCTGCTGGGGTCATAGTCTTGGGATCATCTCCTTAAATGCTCCAGAAAAGAGAGGCTAGAATAGAAGAAAAAAGAAAAAAAACCTTAAGGCTAAATTGCAACTCATTTTTCTCAGTTTGGAACACTTGCATCTGTGCTAGGCAATTAGGCTTAATGGGATTGCCCCTTGCAGAGGGTAAGTGGTTGACTGTGGATATTGGAGGTGCTCAGGTGAAGGGCATGGGGATACTTCTCTTAGAAATAGGCTCTTTGTCTCAAAAAATTAAAAAAAAACAGCTCTTGGTGATGACCTCCCCTGGTAGACATTGCCCGTCATTCTGCAGTTCTGTATCAGAACACTCTGATTCTGGGGCAGTTGGACACATTTGTGATATAGGTGATGTTGACGTTGGGAATGGGGTCATGTGGCTTGTCCAAGTGCCCCACCCCGGCATCTCTTAGATCCCGAACCTAAAAGTCACTGGAGAGCTAGGGCTTGGGGGTCACCAGTTTGTATCAGAGGAAAGCAGACCCTGGTAAAGGGGGAATAAGACCTCATCTCCCTCTCCTTTCGAGGTTCAGTGTCATTAGTGCATGGTGGCAGCATCTAAGGTCTCACGACTGAGGGTTTCAAGCAGAGATGACCCTCCGAGGGTGGAGAGGGCCAGGGCCCATCCTGGGAGATCTGGTGCTGGCAGGTGTCCTGGCCCAGGCTCCTGCACTGGCTCTGATAAATGCCTGACATATGAACGTGAAGTGGAGGTAGGTTTGGGAAGCCCAGGCTGGGTCTCTGCTGCTCCAAAGGCCTCCTAAGCCTGAGAGCAATTGGCAAGGGGCCCCAGACCTCCTGTCTTTCCTGCCCCTCCCAGCACACCTCCATCTCTCTGTGAGTTTCTGAAGCTTGCTCTGGATTTCTGGAGGCATCCCTGTGTCCAACTCAATGACACTGTTGTGTCAACCATCTGAGTGTCATGAGTATGCATTCTGGGAGGGGAATTAGCCCCTGAGGCAAGATCCCAGGGGCACAGTGGATTGGGTTTTTGTTAACTTGGCCAAGTGGGGCTAGATCTTTGGGGCAAGGCTTAGAGAGAGGGCTTTGTAAATACCCTAGAATGCAACATGCATCCCATGAGTGCATACACATGGGTTCAACTGACCACTGCAATCCACCATCCTGGGGCACCCTGCTTTCTCAGCATGGTAACATGATACAGGCTCCTGATGTGGCCAGGTTAAAAGAGTTGGGCTTGGAACCTGGATGCCCAGGTGTGAATACTGCCACTGCCACCTCCCAGCTGCCCACACAGCCCTTCTCCAGGCTCACATTTCCTTAGCAGAGTCCTGCCTGCTTCACCCGCTGAGAGGGCCCTGGAGAAAGCGCCATTCAGAAACAGGAAATGATGTGAGTGTGGCCGGCTGTCACTGCTGCTCCTGATGCCTGGCAGAGTGAGGACTCCTGCCTGGAGCAGTTGAGGTCCAGCCCTGCGCGAGCCCTTGTGTGAGTTCATTTCCCCGAGAGGCCGGGTGAAGTGATCCCTGGTGGTCTCCCGGGAGCACGGGGGCTGGCCTGTGGCGTGCTGCTCCTGCCCCTGGAGAATCCCTCTTCCAATATACTTATTTATGCCTCACGAGTTCAGTTTTGGACAGGGATAAATTTATCTTGCTCAGGCCTCTCTTGGTGACAGAATTTAATGAAGAGACATTTCAAGGCATCTTCTAAACTTGCGAATTTTGAGACAAGAATAATAGCTCTACAAAATCACTTTCTAAAACAAATTCTGAGCTGCAATTTACTTTACTTAATGAAAGAAACCAACCAGCGTGGCCCGGCAGCCTGGCTGGATGCTTCGCCGCAACACGTGCCAGCGTGTTCGCTTAGCAAGCCCCCAGGTCTCCGAGCGAAGAACTTTCAAACTTCAGGAGATCGACTGCTATGCATGTAAACTTTACAATTATGGTAAAGTAAACCAGCAGGCACTCGACGGAATTCCCAAACAGGAAGCCCCAGCTCTGCACCTACGTGGCTGCCGTGCTGAGCTAAGATCCGTCATAACGCCTCGCCACACATGGAGCTTCTGATTATTTGTGTCTTGAGTTAGGAGTTTCCAACAGATTCTTTCCAGGGTATGTGACTCTGGAATGACAAGCATAGGAGACATTTGGGCCCATGACTGTTCCTGTGTGGTGTCCACGAAGGCCAGAGGTTCTGGGCACGTCACTGAGCGTCATCAAGAGAAATAAATGCATGTGTAAGCTCTGGGCTGAGGGTGGGGACACAGAGGTGCTCCGCCCCAGTGTGTGCCCTGCTGTCCTGGAGTCAGAGCCCTGGCCCTGGCTTGGTGCCTCCCTGAATGCAAGGTTGCTGCAGCGAGGGAAGGCTTTGCCTGGTACCTGATGGCTCAGCTTGTGATGTTCGGCCTTGTGTTCGATGGTTCACTTAAATATCTACTTCGTTTTTTCCCATTTCAGTCTGAATTTCCCATGGATGCGGTGGGGTGCCTGCCCACGACCCGGGTGATTAATTGTGAGCTCTGGTGGCACTAGCATGGTCCTCGCAGCATGAAAGGCACAGTATGGACGGTCTCTGAGTTGAATTTTCGCCTGCTCAGGATGGTCACTGTGAATCACAAGAGTCAGCGTGCGGCCGTTTTGGAGATTAAACCACATCACCCCGACTCCCAGGCCGCTGGATCGCGCTGCGCCTCTCAGCTGCTCTGAAGATGTGTGCACATGTGGCTTGGGTTCTAGCAGGATCGTGCCCTGGCAGGTTGCTTCTAGACTCCTGACAAGGGAACACGTGGCGGCGACTATCCCTTGGTTTCCCTGTGGTCAACTGAATCTGGTACTTCTACTCTTTGCAACAGAAAAGCGAGGCAGGCTCTCCAGGCTCGGCATAGCTGTGTCACCTCGCGTGAGGTGGTGTTGGTGGGGGCACCTGGCACCGTGCTCTGTTGAAACCCTGGCCCCGCTTGCAGAGAGCCTCCCCTCTCTGTCTGAGTTCTTCGAGCGATCTTTGCTCAGGACCACTGTAGGCATGGTCTCTGGCACATGCTGGGTTAGCTCTCCTGGGCGTTGATCACCTCTCAGAAGGACCAGATCCCCACTCTAACGTCAAATTGCCGGTAACTTCATAAGCACTGTACTTGTGGTAGACAGGGTGATGGAGCCCTTGGGGGACAGGGTGACAGATCCTCAAAGACATCCACGTCTGAAATTCACAAACTGAATACATGACCTTACGCATCAGATGGTACTTAGGTGATGAGATAAAATTTCAGACCCGGAGAGGAAGAGATTACGTGGAGCCACCTGGGTGGGCCAGTGCCACCACAAAGTTCTTAGGAGAGGGAGGCAGGCAGGTCCAGGGCAGAGTAGATGTGACCACTGAGCCAGAAGGTTCTTCAAGCTGGAGGGATGGCTGTGCAGACAGACAGAAGGTCACTAGCCAAGGGACAGAAACTGGGAAGAAGGGAAATGGACTCTCTCCCAGACCTTCCAGAAGGAAGCGGACCTGCTGACACCTTGACCGTAGAGTTCTGACATGCGGGTTGAGAGAATAAGTTTCTTAGGTCATTGAGCTTGTGGTAATCTGTCACGGCTGCAGTAGGACACTAATACAGAGGTGATCCTGGCCGGAATGGAGAGAGCATTTACTGAAGTAGAGCCTGTGGAATCAGCTCCTGAAATGCGGTTTCCGTGTGAAATCGATTTCAGAACGAGTGCCGATGAACCCCTCCACGCTGACCTCTTCCCACTCCACTGAAATGAAGGCTGTCTACAGCCTCTGGCTTCCTGAGGCTGAATATGCACACGCATGGGGCAATTTTGGTTAAGAGAGTCGTTGACTAACGATTGCAGCTCCGAGCACAACATCCATTAAATGGAAGCTTGTGGGCTTCTTTCATGAAGTTTTCACGATGTGTTTAAGGTAAAAGCTGTGAGTATGTCACCCTATCATCTTTTTTAAAAGATGCCAGAAAAGGTAAGAAGAAAGAGGAGCAAAGCGGGCTTCCCGAGGTTTGAAGGTGTCATTTTCCTGAGCTCTTGAATTCTCCATGGAAGACGTACACATACCACTGGCTTGAAAGGACGCTGCATCATTTCCTGTTTCTTTTGTATTTTGTATCTCAGCGTGTCCTTTATTTGTGTCCGTCATGCTGCCTTCATTGCACTGAACTGGTGCTGAGCACGTCTTCAGGAAGGTGGCAGAGAGGGGGTGTCCAGGGAGGTCCTGGCCAAGCGTTGAGGGTTCTGTGTCCAGGTCCATCACTTCCCTGCCTGTGTCTCAGCTCCCTCTTCTATGAAGCCAGGGGTCCAATTAGACCATCCCCAGGGTTGCTTCACTCTGAATTTTTGTACTTCCCATGCCATTGGGAGAGCTAATTTAATGAGATGCATGTCAGTTCCATTCAGCTAGAGATTTCCAACGCAAAGGTCTTTCGAGGTATGCTGACCTTCCAGGTCTTCTCTCTTGAGAAAAGCAACAGCAACAAATAAGTTTCTAAACATGTTAATAAGCTACCCAAAGACCACCATTCATCATTCTGATTGAAACCTTTTAAACTGCATAATTGTGCTCTGTTTTTCTTGGTTGCCACAATGAAGTAGGTTTGGGGGCAATAATGATGAAGTACAGGCGTGATAGAGTGGGATGCATTTGTCTCGAGGTGTCTGATTTCCCCGGTTTTGCATTCATCTTAACTCTCTGTGTGGAGTGAATTGGACAGGGCATCAGCACTGCCAGCAGAATGACAATTATTGCTTTCTTAATTTCATCTGAAATTAGTGCCTAGTGATTAAGATCATCTTCTCTCTTTAAATGTGTTGGTTTTCCCCTCTTTTGGACTTATGCAAAAAGCACACCACTGTGTTGGTCTTTATTGATTTGTCCTTCAAAAATGAAATCTACAACCCTATAAATACCATATTTTTTTAAAAAAGAGGCTTAATGTATGACTTCTTTAAAGATTTATGAAGTTTGGCAACTAGATTTTGTATAAAGAGAGTACAGACCCTAAATCTGATGCTGGTAATAAGATCAGGGGGCTGATTCATTGGCTTTTTGCTACTTTATAGAAAGTCGATAAATACAGTCCTCCGACCCCGGTGAGATTTTGGGGGCTTGGGTCCTCTATCAAGCTCAAAAGTGCATTGTAGCATAAGATTTCCTGTTGAAATGATTCTGAAAATGTATAATTCAGTAACCTTAACTGGAAGTCTTCGGGATAACTCATCCTTTCTGATGTGAACTATCCCTCACTCCCTTTGAATTCCCAGCCCAAGAATACTGTTTCCAATTCCACAGGTCAAGGAATTGTTTTGAGTCCCTTAATGGTAAGTCGTAAAGGGAAAGATGTAGAAATAATTGCTTATGGCTTTGAGAAGACATCGACGAAATCATGCTGATCCAAATGGAATAAATAGGTTGTGAGATATGAGAATTATCTGCTCTGGTGAGCATGAAGTGGGCCTAACTCACCAGTGTGATAGCGTCCCCCGAGCGGGAATAAACCAGCCAGCAGACAGCACGGAGGAGGGGCCACCAAGAGCCCGCTAGCGGGGCGGCAATAAAAAGGGCTTGCTTTGTTCTTTGCCATAAAACTGATGCTTGGCTTAAGGACATGACCTCGGAGCTGGCTGGCCATCTTGTGGTGGCTTCCCTCTTGGGAAGAAGACATGTGTTCAGAGTGTGGATGGAGGAGGGGTGGGCTGGGTGGCAGGGGACCCATCACACGCTCCGTGGTCCCACAGCCACACTGGGTACCTAGAATGAGCTATGATTCCAAGCAGCGTTTCCCCATTAGCTCTAAGTAAGTTTGCTCACACCTGTGGAGGACAGGGATGGCCCCTGAACATGGGCGCCACGTTCACCCCCAAGTGTGGTCAAGTGCAGGGTGCGATCGAACCAAGCAGCGCTACAGATCTCTTGTGTCTCCTTTAAGATTTTTCATGAAAATAACACAAGTGATTCATGTTCTTTTTTTTCCCATAGAATTGAAGAAAACAGGGATATGCAAATAGGTTAAAGGTGAATTGAAGCCAGGCGCAGTGGTGCACGCTTGTAATCCCAGTACTTGGGAGGCTAAGACAGGAGGATTGCAGGTTCAAGGCCAGCCTCAGCAACTTAGCATGATCCTCAGAAACTCACGGAGAACTTGTTTCAAAATAAAAAATAAAGAGGGCTGGGGGTGTAGCTCAGAGGTAGCCCCTGAGTGTAATCCCTATCACAAAAAAAGAGAAAAGAAAAGAAAAAACAAAAGTGGATAAAGATCCATTCACCAAATACCTAGATACAACCAAATATTGGTCTTTTGACATATATTGCTTCAGGCTTTTATATATGTGTGTATGCACATATTTTTATGATGAGGGGTTGCACTTTACCTCAGTTTCTTTTTAATTAGGCTATTATATATATATGCAATGAATTACCCTGATAGTAATCTTGATACAACCAGTAGCCACCACTCCCATGAAGGTAGCAAGTGCTCCCAGCACGGGGGAAGGCCCCGCTGAGACCCTTCCCAGGGCGGACAAAGGGGAGAGCTGTGGTAACCGCTGTGCTGACTTCAGTCACGAAGGTTCGGTTTTGCCTGTCCCAGGGCTTCCTATTTATGGGATCACACATTCTGCACTCTTGTGCTGTATCTGGGGCATTCATCCACATTGTCTGTGTGGCGATAGTCACCTCTCGTCTATGGTGCTATTGTATTGCATTGTTTAAACATGCCACAACTTACTCTCACTTTCTCGCTTTTGGAAGTGTGGGTTGCTTGCAATGCTTGGTTATTACGAGTGAAGATGCTGTGAACATTCTTTGGGTACATTCATTTTTCTTGGGCATATTCTCCAGGAGAAAATATTGCTTGGTCATAAGTGCATACAAGTGTGCCTCAGTATCCTTAGAGGAGGGGCTCCAGTACTCTGGGCAGACACTAAAACCCGTAGATGCTCAGGTCACTTATAAAAAATGGCATAGTATTGGCATGTAGCCTACACATATTCTCTGCATATGTAAATCATCTCTATAATACATATAAATCCTAATATAATGTAATGATACAATATGTGAACAGTTGTTAATATTGTCTTGTTTAAAGAATAATGACAGGAAAAAAGTCTGCCCATGGTCATATTTTTGAAATCTGTGGCTGGTTGAATTTTCTGGTACAGAGCTCCTGGATGGGGAGGGCCAGCTGCCTGTGGGAAGTTTTAGCAGAAACTGTGAAAGACCTCATTGGAACCTTCTGATTGCTCCATGTCCACCAAGTCTGATCTTCTTAACCTTAGTTGTTTTGTGAGTATGTAAAGGCATTTAGTTGTGGTTTTAACATGCTTTTTTTCTGACAAATAACTATGTTGGAAAGTTTTTATTTTATTTTACGGGCGCATTGCAATCAGAGTGAGGGGCAGAGTGATAGAAACATCCACGCACACAGCTCTCGTGTGCTTCCTTCATCCTTCCCCTCCCCATACCAATGACGTTGGAAACTTTTAGACACTACCGGCTTCATGAACATTCTCTTATTTTTTGCTTGTTCAAGCCTTTGTTCATTTAAAAAATCAGGTTGATTTTGACTATGGATTTGTAAGAATTCTTTATATATTGTGGATATGAGTTCAGTTTTGGATATACATTTTATGAATTTTCACCCACTAAATGGTGACTTTTTTATGAATAGAAGTTCTTAATGTGAGAATATCCAACTTGTCAAGTCTTTTCTGTTAGTGCTTCTCATTGTGTTAAGAAGCATCTTCCTACTCCAGACAAAGAAATGTTTTCTTTTTGAGACTGCACAGTTTTACCATTTGCACTTAGATCTTACAGTGAGTCTTGAAATGATTCTTGGGTAGAGCTGGGAGCAGGTGTAAGAGTCTGTGGTTTTCTCTTTTGTGTGGTCATTCTGTTCTTCATCACCGAGGGTGCAGGAGCTCCCCCAGCCACAGGGACACGTCGATCTCTGTGTATGATGCTCTCCACTGCCTATCCATCACCCATCATCGTAAACCCACCTTGCCTTGATTACCACGGCTTTACAATAAGTCTTGAAATGTCAGTCTCCTGACTTGACTTTTTGTTCTCTTTCGAGATTGTCCCGACTCCTCCAGGTCCTGCGTGTTTCCATACCCACTTTGGAACTGGCTTTTCAGCTTACACTGAGGACCCTCTAGAATTTTTATTGGAACTACACTGAATCTAGAGATCAATTTGGGAGGAGTTGGCATTTTAAAAATAACAATTTTAAATAACAATTTTTCTAATCCATGAACAAGAATGATCTGTCTGCTTACTTAGGTCGTCTTTAATTTATGTCAGTAATGTTTTATAGTTTTTCATGTAGAAGTCTCACACATTTAAAAATAAATTCATAGGTACTGAAATTTTTGCTGTATTAAATGGTATTTAAATTTTTTTCTAATTTTTGTTTCTAGTATGTTAAAAAACTGACCCTTTAGATTGACCGTGTTTCCAGTGACCTTTCTAATTTTCTTTGCCAATCCTAAGAGTTTATGGCAGATAAACAATCCCATTCATAATAGCCTCAAAAGGAATAAACTACTTAGGTATAAACCTAACCAAGGTGAAAATTATATAACACTGTGAAAAAATTATAGAACACAGTGAAAATTATAGAACAGTGAAGAAAGAAATTGAAGAAGACCTCAGAAGATGGAAAGACCTCCCATGTTCTTGGATAGGCAGAGTAAACATCATCAAAATGATGTTTTGTCATTTTGGCATGTAGTCCCAGTACTAGGGAGGCTGAAACAGGAGGATTGCAGGTTCAAGGCCAGCCTTAGCAACTTAGAGAGACCCTCAGCAACTTAGTGAGAGCCCATTTTTATTTTTGTTTTGTTTTGCAGTACTGAGATTTGAACCCAGAGGCATTCTACCTCCGAACTACACCCCCAGACCTATTTTTTTATTCTTTATTTTGAAACAGCATCTCACTAAGTTGTGGAGGGCCTCACTAAGTAGCTGAGTCTGGCCACGAACCCAGAACCTCCGGTCTCAGCCTCCCAAGTACTGGGATTACAAGCGTGTGCCACCATGCCCGGCTGAGAACCTATTTTTAAATAAAATAAGAAGGGCTGGAGGGGTAGCTTGGAGGTAGAATGCTCCTGGGTTCAATACCCAGTAACCTCTGCCCCCCCAAATGGTCATACTACCTTGATTTTAACTAATGTTCTATAGTTGGATAGTTATTTTCTGAACCTATTTTTATCCAACCTCATGTCCTTATGATGCATCCTGAGAGATGGAATGGGAAAGCACATACTTCAAAATGCTCTTCCTGTCTCTCCTTCACAGTCTTTAGGTCTTTTGCACTCGCCCTGCAGCCTGCTACCAGGCAAGACTTTGGTATTCTCCTTCTTTATAACAAGTTTCTTTCTCTATCTTGAGAAATGTGTGGCTGTTGACATCACTCACAGCTGTGAACAGTGCCCACGAAGGTGAACCTTGCCAGCCCAACGTGATGGTCTGCGGTCCCCACTGCCCACAGGAGGTACTGTGTGGAGCAGGAGGTGCTCTCTCTTCTCTGCTGGTGGCTGGCTGCTTTCACTGCCTACCGAGAAATACTCGACTGCCATGAAACATTCTCTCTCTCACCCTTGCTCCTGACTCTCCACCCTCACTGAGAGACTAGACTTCCATGGCTGATCAGAGAGCTAAGAGCCCAGAGCAGTTTGTCTGTAAACTGGGGTGATAGTTCGCCTCTCCTGGATACCTGGTTTCCCCATCTGTAAACAGGGGGTGTGAAGGACATGGAGTAGCACCAGGTTCATGGGTGCTGACCAGGCAAGGCTGGCAGCTGTCACCAAGGTGTCATCGTCACCTCTGCTGTGGAATCGGAGACTTCAGGGATGGGTGAGGAGTCTATATATATATATATATATATATATATATATTTTTTTTTTTTTTTTTTTTTTTTTTTGCAGTACCGGGGATTGAACCCAGGGGCGTTCTATCTCCGCGCTACACCCCCGGCCCTATTTTTTATACTTTATTTTGAAACCGGATCTCATGAAGTTGCGGAGGGCCTCACAGAGAGAGAGAGAGAGAGAAAGAGAGAGAGAGCTGAGGCTGGCCGTGAACCCGGATCCTCCGGTCTCCGCCTCCCAAAGTACTGGGATTACAAGCGTGCGCCACCACGCCTGGCCTCTGTATTTTGAACTTACACCCCAAGAACTGCCTACGATGTCACTGGTCCTTCATCAGTGTTTGGTAATAACCACTGGCCTAGAAAGCGACTGAATCATGTCTTCCTCTCCCATTAGTTAATTTCTTCTTTGATTTCTCAGCTCACCTGAAAGACAGGTGACATCTTTGTGCGCTGTGCCTTTTGTTTCCTGGAGAAATGTCCTGAAACAGTTTCAGACTGTGCAAAGGCTGAGGTGAGAGAGGCCACACAGAGAGCATGTGGCCTCTGGGGGAATCCCGTCTGAGAGGCCCACTCCAGGTTCCTCAGGCTCACGTCACGGCTGCATGCCTGGTGGAATCTTGCTTCTCCCTCTTATATTCCAGGGTTTCTGCAGTATTGCTATGAGATTTCATGATAAATGTCTTAGTAAAAATGTCACATGTGCAATAACGGCTCTCAGTGTTCCAGGCTAAGGAGATACAGGCAGACACACATGGAAGCAGATGACAGGGTTTTGTCACAGTCCCAGCACCCAGGAAGCTTGGGGTTAAATGTCCTGCTTCTGGCTGCCTTCCTTGATACAACCCTCTCTCTCCCTCCCTCTTCCAACCTTCTAATTCTCCTGCTGAACTTCATCTGACTCTTCTGCCTCTTCTAGTGAGCTCTTTCAAACCTTTTATGGCAGTAGGTGGTGGTGTAAATAATAAATTCATTATAAATTCATGATCTCTAACTGCAACAGGGCCATCAGCTTTGCCTAATCACGCCATTATACTTCTCCAGCCATTCTATTCTCTGGTTTCCTGCAATAGCGTTTGCAAATCTTTTTCATTCTCTGCAAATCTCTGCTGTCTCCAGGCGCCGTACTCACTCCAGCTGAACTGTCAGCCCCGCCTGATGCAGGGATCACAAGCTGACACCTGAGCTTCCTCGTTTCCCACCAACCTGTCTGCACCACACACATCCTCCCTCTTTCCTTCTTGTTCAAGTGCAGAGACCACTCTTGCTGTCTGAGCCAGGCCCCCCGGGTCTGCATTCCAGCCCCAACCGGCCTGGTCCTCTCCTTTCCCCTACAGTTTGGACCCTGCCTGACCCCCAATCCTGCTCAGCGATCTGCCAGTAATGGAAGAAGTTCCCTGATCCCACTTCCACCCAGTAGCACACTTCTTGGTCTGTTCTTTTTCTCACTTCTTCACCTCTGTTAGCCACTCAACCCACTTCCATCTGTCCCTTCCCCAGCAGTGGCCCCAGTGCCATTGTTACATCTCTATTGGAGGGCTGTCTGAGGCCTCAGCCTCCGCAGAGGCTCAGAGACCAGGAAGAGCATGGAGAGTCCACGTGGCTCACGTTCTGTGTTGCCAGGTTGCTAGCTGGGCTCTCCACACCTTGGCTTCCTTTGCTGTACAACAGTGGTCTAATGGCTGCTGTGAGCGACAGCTGCCTGCCACACCCAGGGCAAAGGGCTGTCACTAGCTCATGGTCAGCTTTAAACTCTCACCTCTGTGCCTCGTGGTTCTCTTTTGGCCTCCGAACAGTGTTTGGCCTTGCTCACCACTGTGACCTCTGGAAGCGCGCTCTCTGATCTCTTCCTCTGGCCATGGCTGGAAGGGCGCTCTCCATCTCTGGGCATCCCCCAGCGCTCCTGCCTGCATGGGTGGGCTGCTCCCAGGGAAGGAGGACGGACAGCACATGCTTCGATCAGTACTCCTGCCCCATGGTGAGCAACGCTCACTGGAAGTTGGGGCAGAGGATGATGATGAGCCAGGAGTCCTGAGCCACTCTGCCCATGAGTTGGCCAGCATGACCACAGCGCGGTGACCTGGCTTTGCCAGCTCTCTTGGGACATGTTGGTCCATCTGCTCTGATTTCTTTTAGATATTCATGCACTCCAACAGCGAAACATTTGAATGGATTTTGTTTGCGAGGCTGACTCCAGCATCTGCAGGGTTTGGAGGCAAGGGGCTCCTACCAGCTTCTAGGGAAGCGCCTCCTCTCCAGGCCCCTCCCAGCCCCTTCCCCACACTCTCTGAGGGTGGGGTCTGCACCTATCACTTCCTTGATCGCTGAATGCCCACTCTAGGGGTGCTGCCCCTGTGGGAGTCATCTGCTACCCGCTGGAGGTGTGTACTGCCCCCTGGAGCTCAGTCTAGCACCCTGGGGCCAGTGCTGAAGCAGCGCATGAACCTCAAAATGCAGAATCTGGTCTGTGCAGATGGGGCAGGGCCTTGTTCAGAAGCCGAGGGGGCCTTGCAGGGGGGAAGGCAGGCTCCTCTGCCTGGGGGGCAGCCCCCATCCACTGTAGATTCCTTAGTGCTATTAATGTTCCCTCCCGGACCTGTCGGTGCATTTGACCAGCTTGGGGTGGAATTGCGGCCTCCACCCCTCTAGGCGGAAGCCTCTGAGAGCGCATCAGGAGGGACAGTGGCTTCTTTGAAATCCCTGCGCCAGTGGGTTTGCAGGTCTGCAGTGCCCTGTGGGAGGGAGGGCTCTTTGCACTCTGGGCTGCCGTCGCTCTGCTAAGTGAGAGGGTCCTCGGCTGTAGAATAGGCAGGGCGGCTCCAGAACTGCCCGGCCCAGCCCAGGGCACTTCCAGACCTCCCAACTCTTCTTCTCCAGGATGCAGTTGGGCTGGGCCTCTGCTTTGTGAGCACAGAGTTGAGCCAGTGCTGGCTGTCACTGGCTCACGGTCACCACTGCAGTTGCTGAGTCTTGTCCCCCAGCTCCTGGGGACTCGACGTCTCTCTATTCTATTCAGGGTGCACTCAGTTGCCTGAGAGTTGGGAAATCGGGGAGATGAAGCCACAGTCAGTGGACACCAGCCATGGTGGGTGCTGCTGTCACCCCCCAGGGCATCTCCAGCATCAGCAACAGCTGCAGTGGGCAGTGCTGGGACAGCACAGATCCACCTGGTGCTGACTGTGTCCTGCTCTGAGCGTGTGCTGCCTAATGTCCATTCTTGACTCCTGGGCCCTCCCTCCTGTGGGAGCCAGCAAGTGTAGCCTAGGATTGTGGGGAGGTCCCAGTGGGGGACAGAAGATGGTGGATGAGTGCTGGAGCCACCTGTCTTCCAGGTGGGCAATTCCAGAAGGTTATGGGGGATTCTCCATGCTGCCCAATGCAGGGACCTTCTGGCTCATCCCTGTCCTTGTCTCACTCCCCCCTCCCCGCTCCTGTATCCTAGGACCTGCCTCCATCTTTCTTTTGGAGAAATCTCAAGTAAGATAATGGCTCACATCGATACCCAAAGTACCAGTGGGCTCCCACAGCTGCTTTGGAAACTTGTGGAACTTAGCTGAGTTTTCTGAAGGGCAGGGGGGCTCCATGTTCCACAGTAGGTAGGACGTGGTGTGGCCATGGCGAGTCCTTACTGGGAGGGCAGGCTCCTGTCCGAAATGTCTGGCTCCAAGTTCTTTAAATAATAGCATTTGAGAAAGGGCTCCTGGCCATCTCTCCCCGCTGATCCTCCCCGGGGCCAGGACACCCACAACTTCTACCAGTTTCTGGAGAGAGACCCATTGGCAGGGTCCTGTGATGGGGGGACCCTGGGCATGCCTTTGGTTTTCCAAGCCTCTCTGTTAAGGGTTGTAGTAGACAATCTCCTGCCGAGGGGTCACTGGATGGCTGCCTCCTCCCAAGCTTCCAAGATCCTACTGCATAGACCTTGGAGCAGAAACACATGCATTCGTTCCCAGGGCTTAAGTTAATGAGGAGCATCCAGAGGAGGCGGCTCCTGTGAAGCCGCATTTGCAACAGCTCTGAGTGTGTCCCAACCGCTCCATGCCCAGCCTGGGTTCTGAGGAGGCTGCAGCAGCTGTGGCTTCAGAAGCGCCCTGGGTTCCTGGTGCTTTTGGTTTTTGCTCCTGAACAAAGCCGAGAGTTCCTCCTGAGAAGGAGGAATAATGGAGCACTGTGAGCTTTAGCGTGATCCTTAATATTCACATCCCAGTGGGGGGCCCGAGTGCAAGCTGATATTTTCGTGCAGTGGCGAGAGAACAAAGCAACATTAAACTCTAAGATGCTTGCAAAAATGCCATCGGGTTTGTTCTGTTGTCGTTGCCTTAACATTTTGTTGTTGGGGAATGCCTAAGTATTGTGTACTGACATGATCAAGAAAAGACAAAAACAGTTCAGACTGTATGAAACCAAACTAGACCAAACCCAGTTGGGCCACGCCTTTCTGCAGGGCAGCTGCTTGGTGTCCGACTCCCAGGTGGGGTTGTCCATCCAGAATATCCTTTTGGCACCTTTCCAGAGAGCACCTGTGAATATTTAGCAAATTAGATTGAGGCTTTGCACTGTTTTCTGTACTCAAGGCCAAATTGACTAACCTGGGTAAAAAAAAACTATCATGAAGCTGGGCGTGGTGGCTCACGCTTGTAATCCCAGTACTTTGGGACAGGAGGATCGCCGGTTTGCGGCCAGCCTCAGCTACTTAGTGAGGTGCTCTGCAACTTAGTGAGACCCTGTTTCAAAATAAAGAATAAATAATAGGGCTGGGGGTGGAGCTCGGAGGTAGAATGCCCCTGGGTTCAATCCCCAGTACCGCAAAAAAAAAAAAGAAAAAAAATAACTGTCGTGGATTGGCAGTGTGATGGAGGCTCCAGCCCCTCTTTCTGGGAGATACCCGTGTTATACACACACTATGCTGGGAATCTCAGGGGTTCGTGCACCCTGAAACTCACCCATCTGCCCCAGCTGAAGAACAACTTCCTGATTCATGAGAAAGAAACCTACTGGCTCTATTGTTCTGGGAAAAACAGGGCAGTGAAATCCAGGCCATGAGTAAACCCACAGGTATTGGAGTGAAAGCAGATTGCAGGCTCCACTTGAAATGCTGGTGGGTGGGAGAAAGAGTGGGTATGTTCCCTGTAGCTTTAAGGGATAGATTTTCAAGGTATGAGCTTAGTATGTGCTTTCTGGTCAAATTGCTTTTTACAATTTTCTATGCAAATAAAATCGGGGCCATTCTATAGCATTGAGTGCTGCAATAAAAAACACAAGAAAAGTAAAAGTAAGATAAAACCAGATATCTCCCAAGTTTTGAAATGAGGCAGAGTGTGTATCTGAGATGTGTATGAGATGGTGTGCTTAGCTAGTGACCGCATGACCAGGGATGGTCGCAGGCCAAGCCACTGTGGCAGCTGCAGCCTCCAGAGGGGCTGAAGGACGGCAGGAGCAGGCCCAGGTGAGCACCATGGCCCAGTGTGCTCAGGAAGCTGACCCCTGAGATGATGGCACTGGGGGTGGAGGGGGCCTTTCTGGACGGGTGCTCAATGGCCTGACAGAAACCACAGGCCCGCCAAGGTTTAGAAATGGGAACCTATCAAGGCTGCAGCTAAGAGAAAGACTTCGTTCTCACGGACCATCTGTCCCAGCATGGCTCCAAAAAGCAAGGTGCAGCTTGGGGGAAAGAGTTTTACAAGTGCCAGCTCATCTGTGTTTCTTATAAAAGAGCCTTAGCTTTGCAGCTCTGTGATTTTATGAGCTAATTGACTTTGGTTTTCTTTTAATGGCGAATAAAGAACCTCACACATGATTTTCTCTTTGGAGAAATTCTCTCATAAGGGAAAAATGTAAAACATTCCATGAGACCATGTAATCTCATGGTTTTGTGTTTTGGAGTATTGATTTTCTTTTTGTTCATTTTGAAATATTTGTTTAAAAACTAAATATGAGCATGTAGCTTGTCCATGCAGGATGTCTGAATGTTATCTAATTACATAAGCTGTTAAATAGTTTATTATATTATTACTGGGGTACTACATAGTTCCCCCCAATACTGAACTGAAGTGGTTGTGAGAAAAGTTGACTAGAACATTAACCAACTTGTGTAAGTTTCTTTAGAGAAGCCATCATTGCCACAGGAGATAAGAGGAGGCTGGTGTGTCCTTGGACAGGAGTATCCCACCTTCCCCTGCTGGCCTGGGAAGCTGGGAATGAATCTTTCCACGCTACTGCCTTACCTCCCTCTTTCGTTCGCCTCCTAAGGTTTGCAGTTGTTCACAGTTTCTGTTGTTTCTAAGCTGAAGGCTGTCCCCCTCTAGCTTGTTTTCTATAATAAAAAGATTTTAAAGATACTGGCACATACAAATTGAAAACATTTTAAAATGTGGAGAGGTATCCTGAAAAGAGATAACGAATTCTAATCTGAAAAAGGGGGAGTTAAGAAAAAGAGACTAGACTAGATTGACAGATGAATGGATAATGAAATATGATATAGTCATACAATGGAATATTATTTGGCCTCAAAAAAGATGGAACCTCTGCCATTTTCAACACTATGAATGAACCTGGAGTACATTATGCTAAGCGAAGTAAGCCACACATAGAAAGTCAAATGCTACATGATACCATTTACATGAGGAGTATAAAACAGTTAAACTCAGAATCAGATGGTAGATGGTAACTGACAGGGGCAGGGGAGGGAAAGTAGTAGTCAAAGGGTATACAGTTGAATTGTACAAGATGAATAAATCAAAGAGATCTACTGTACAGCATAAGCCCTATAGTTAATGACACTGCATTATATACTTAAAAATTTACTAAGAAGGTAGCTCTTATGTTAAGTGTTCTTATCATAAAAAATAATAAAAAGGATAAAATAACAAAAATAAATACAGAAGAGCCTTTTGGGGGTGATGGACATGGCGATGACACAGGTTGTAGTGATGGCTTTGTGGGTGTCTGTCTCCAAACGCATCAAGTGTTGTACATTAAACAGGGACAGCTCTTTGTATATCAATCACACCTCTCTAAAGTGGTCAAAAGAGAGAAAGAGAGAGACACTAGATGAAAAGTTATCAGGAATCACTCCAAGCAGTGAAAGAGAGGAGAGAGAGGGGGCAGGGCAGTGCTAAACACACAGGGCTGAGAGCAGCAGGAGAGCAAGCCCTCCCGGAGCTGGGGCTGCTGAGCCACATCCATGAATCCTTGCTGGTGCATGTTCCAAGTAGCAGGGAGTGTGCCACTCCTACCTGGACACAGTTCAGACCTAGCCAGGCCCTGGGGAGGCAGCGGTGGGGCAAAGAGCATCCTCTCCCATTCCCACGGAGAAAAGGCGTGGGCTGTGAGTGCGGCTGCTCTCTGGGAGCTGATCATAGAAAAGAGAACCTCTGACCACTCCCCCAAGGCAGCCCAGAGACCCTCAAAAGCAGGTGGGGCCTTTCCTGCCTCATACAATCTCCTGTGAGCATGCTTGTAAGTGGTGGCTGACCAGGAGCACCTCCTCTTCTGGCATTTATTTGATGCACAGGCTATTCCCAGTCCCTAAGCAATAGCCAGTGAGCAGCAGTTACCCCTGGGAGAGCCCGGGGGGCGGGCATGGCAGCAGAATGCTGGGAGTCAGGAGCATCTAGTGGCTCTGGTGCCATCTAAGAGAAAGTTCCAGTGCCTCAGTGGCTGGGCTGGCTTTGGCAAAACTGTATGCACACTGGAACTATGTGGCATCTAGCCACCAGTTCACCTGGGGGACCTTATTCCTACCACTGTCGTGTAGTCATCAAAGAATGGAAATTAGTGTACAAATTAATCTATTTTATTCCATTCAATAATTTGGGTGTTTTGTACAATTAATTTTCCAAGATGGTAATATTCTGAAGTTTCTATAAGAAAAAAATCAAACTATCTTCTACTTGGGTTGGTATTAGAGGTTATGTAAACATGTTAAAATTGAGAAATGTTATAATAAAAATTGTTGGGGTATCTCTTATGAACTGGTTCTTCCAGAACCCCAAATGTTATTGCTCAAATTATGTGGTCCTGCAGAGATTATTCTGACTTTTTTCACTAAAGTTTAACTAATATTTGATAGTGTCATAATGTTACTTTGTGGTCCTTCCTTCCTTCCTTCCTTCCTTCCTTCCTTCCTTCCTTCCTTCCTTCCACCACTGAGCTATATGCCCAGACCTTTAAGAAAAAAATTTGAGACCGGTTTTGCTAAATTACCACACTCTGGCCTTGAACCTACAGTCCTCCTGTCTCAGCCTCCCAAGTACTGGGATTAGAGGCGTGCACCACTGTGCTGGGCTACTCTGTTGTATATTCTGATGGTGTTAGTTTTCTGTTGCACTGATGGACTGGTAAATTGTCTTTATTATCCAACAGCTGAAGGTCAGTGGAGCACACACCAACCCAGATGGGATAAAATCCAAATAATGGCGCTGTAGCTCATGAACATGAGCAGGGAAAGGGGGCCTTCATGTCTAGTTTTCCTTTCTTTACCATTGCTTACCAACGCACAGGACTACCTTGGAATACTCTGTCCTGGAGAGGTTGGAATTCCACTTTCTTTTCATCTGGTGCGTGAGATGTGGTGGAGGGGCTCTCTAGACTTCCCACTCTGAAGTCCAGTGCATGGTGCATGAGCCAAGGGTGTGATGGGAAAGAAAGTGAAGTTCTGCACCATGTGTGGCACCGCAGTGGTGTCAGCCCTGCTCGATGGGAGACTACGTAGTTCACTCAAACCAGTGGATGAAGACTAGTGGGTCTGGCCAGCGCGTAGAAATGAGCACTCCCTTGTATGTGTGCAGTAAGCACAGAAGTAACCTGGACATGTCAGTGTGAACTAGACCCTTCTGAGCAGGGAAGCTTGTTCTATTCTGATGTGAAGCAGCACATTGTGCCGTCCTGGTGTTCAGACCTGGGTTTTCCAGGCTGTCCTCCAGGGAAAGGAACCAGGGCCACTCTGAGACTATTGGATTCCACATTTGGGTTATGGGACTCAAGATGGACCTGGTGCACCTGTTGTGAGAGAAAAGGATGGATTCACATATTGGGGAAAGTGGTGACAATGGAGTCAGGGGGGCTGTCACTAGCAAACGTCTTACAATTTGAGCTTCATAAACAAAATGATGATGACGGGCCCGTGATTCCAGCTGAATCTGTTCATGAGTGTAAGTGTAAGATGATACTCAAAGGGGCAGAGAATAGAACACATGCCAGAAAAAGGCCATGGACCATTCACGACTTCCAAATTATAGAAATTCTACCTATATGAGTCACAGTTTCTTGACATATGACCTCCCTTCCCCCACCAGAGCCCAGAGGGTGCGGAGAAGGGTGCAGAAAGTGGCCTTGATATCAAGTGGCCAATTCAACATCAAATCCAGCCAGCCGAGAGAGTGTTAAAGGAGGCGCTGGACTCCCGGGAGCTGGGCTTTCTGGGATGCTGGAAGGCTCAGGAGATGCTGTTAAAGATGCTATTAAAGGCCTGGCTCTGCCCCTGGATGCTGAGAGGTGATACAGACTCCATGAGCTTTGATAACCGTGACACCATTCGCTGCCTGTGGGAATTTCCCGTGAAGGGCAAAGATGATTTGCATAAGTCCTTCATGGTTAGTGACACAAACTTCTCAGCATGGAAGGACTTGGTGTAAGAAGAGTCGGGCTCTTTAGTCGGGTAGGACTTCAGTTCCATCATTTGTGGAGAAAGTATGAACCCCAGCTGTGTGCCCCTTCCCAGCCCCAACTGCGGGTGTCAGGATTCCAGGGCGTGTGTGCAGCTGCTGGGCTCTGGGTGGCCCTGTCATTTCTGTATCAGGATCTTGGTCTAACTGTATGTGTGTGTGTGCATGTGAGTGTGAATATAAGTGTGTGTGCCTTTGAGTGTGTGTGAGTGTGAACATGTATGTCATGTATGACTATAAGTGTGAGTGTGTACATGTGTGTGTTTGAGAGAATAAATGTGAGTGTGAATATAAGTGTGTGCCTTTGAGTTTGTGTGAGTATGTGAGTGTAAATATGTGTATCTGTGAGTATAAGTGTGAGTGTGTATGTGTGTAAATGTGTGAGTGTGAATATAAGCATGTGCCTTTGTGTGTGTGTGTGTGAACGTGTGTGAGTATAAGTGTGAGTGTGTATGTGTGTGTAAACGTGTCAGTGTGAATGTGTGTGCCTTTGAGTGTATGTGTGAGTGTGAATGTGTGTGTATGTGAGCATGTGAGTGTGAATATAAGTGTGTGTGCCTTTGAGTGTGTGTGTGAACATGTATGTCATGTATGACTGTGTGAGTGTGTATGTGTGTGTTTGAGAGAGTAAATGTGTGAGTGTGAATATAAGTGTGTGCCTTTGAGTGTGTGTGAGTATGTGAGTGTAATCATGTGTATCTGTGAGTATAAGTGTGAGTGTGTATGTGTGTAAATGTGTGAGTGTGAATATGAGCATGTGCCTTTGTGTGTGTGTGTGTGAACGTGTGTGAGTATAAGTGTGAGTGTGTATGTATGTGTGTAAATGTGTCAGTGTGAATGTGTGTGCCTTTGAGTGTTTGTATGTGTGAGTGTGAACGTGTGTGAGTATAAAGGTGAGTGTGAGTGTGTGTAAATGTGAGTGTGAATGTGTGTGCCTTTGAGTGTGAGAATGTGTGAGTGTGAGTGTGTGTGAATATAAGTGTGAGTGTGTGTATATGTGTGTGAATGTGTGCCTTTGAGTGTGTATGTGTGAGTATAAGTGTGAGTGTGTGTAAATGTGTGTGTGAATGTGTGTTCTTTGAGTGTGAGAATGTGTGAGTGTGAGTGTGTGTGAATATAAGTGTGAGTGTGTGTATGTGTGTGTGAATGTGTGCCTTTGAGTGTGTGTATGTGTGTGTGAGTATAAGTGTGAGTGTGTGTAAATGTGTAAGTGTGAATGTGTGTTCTTTGAGTGTGTGTATGTATGAGTGTGAGCATGTGTGTCTGTGAGTATAAGTGTGTGCGCACGCGTGTATGTAGGGGGTCTGGTCTCACCAGTGTGAAGCCTTCCTCCAATGTCATGAGGTAGAATTTCTGTTCGTTGTGGATGTCATGTTGTCGTGGCCCCAGGTCACCGATCCTGCCACAGTCCTTGAGGGGTGAAAGCCAGGGAGGTGGGGAGGGCCGGGGGTGTTTCTAGAGCAGACTCAACAGCTGGGTGGGAGATGGGGTGTGGCGGTTGTCAGGAGTGGGGTGCCTGTGGCTCCTGCCTGGGATGACTGGTGGGTAACGAGGAATGTGCTGGTTTGGGGGATGTGGTGGGCTGTCTTTTACCAAGTAGAGTTTGAGGCACCTGTGGGGCAGGCAGCAGGTGGCTACTTGGAGGTAATGTGAGGATGGATTAAAATCCAGGGGTAGATGAGACCACCTGGGCAGTCGACAGAAGAGGGTCAAGGTCAGAGCTCTGTGCAGCCCCAAAGCCCTGGAGGGGACACTCAGGTCTGGGGTCTATCTCTGTGGCACCCCAGTGTTTCCTCAAGGTCTGGGCTTCCCTTTTATTACTTGAGAGGCTTAGTGTAATGCGGAGGGGCTGATGTTCTTGGCGATATGCATGTATTCCAACGATGAGACTGAGCTCGAGTGTGCTATTCTTAGTCTCCATTGTGATCCAGAGAGACTCCTGGAGACTTAAGAATGCTCTGTTTACATTTCTCTCTAAACCTTGAAATGCCGCTTTAGTCCACTTGTGCCATCAGAATGCAAAGCGAGACGCGGCCTCTTCCCTCCATTAGCAGGAGGAGACCCGTGTTAGAGCTCAGAGGAGGCTGGAGAGAGAGGCTGGTGGCCCTGCATCTCATCACCCTGGGTGGCCTTCCACGTGTCTGGAAGTGTGACTCCTCCAGGCTGGCTTTTCCCCAGTGGATATGTCCCTTGATGCTGATTAAAGTGAAGGTCACTGTACATTAGGCAGCTGGGCTCTAAGCTAAGTAGTTTCATTTCCAGCAAATAGGTCCAGCTAAAGGCCAACATCTGGGTACTTGCTAGCTGAAGGAGAAAACAACTAATTTTTGACCAAGTAAAGCTTTCTTCAGAATTACACGGTTCTTTACTTTTCTTTCCCTTTGGCTTTTTATGCCTTTCCTCTGTGAACTACTTTTTATTACTGATAAATTAGACACGGGTTTCCTTTCTTGGGTCATTTGAAGCCACCGTGTGTACCAGCTCACCTCAGGGTGCCCCTGGGTTTGCACGGTTGCTCTGATTATAGGTGCACAGAGTCTTAGTCGAGGCCTCTGTGTGTGCCTCACAGGACCTGTGAGTGTCCTGCCCACCTATCCCTCCCGCCCCACTTACCTAGAAATAACCAACTCTGTCTCTCCACCCCATCAAAATAAACAAGCAGAAACAAGCACACAAAACCCCTGGATCTTTCTGTTAAATATCCTGTTTAACTGAGTAAACAAAACAAAACAAAAACAAGAAAAGTCTCCAAACTCAACAACAGACATGTATCTGTGTGCATTAGCCTCATGATGACACATCGGGGCATCCACCTCATGCATGATCCCGGCTCTGCTGCATTAGTAGTTCTGCAATGCTAGGACTAATATTTTATTTTTTATTTTTTCGGGGGGTGGTAACTGGGGATTGAACCCAGGGGCATACTACCTCCAAGTTACATCTCTAACCCTTTTTATTTTGAAGTAGGTTCTCACTAAGTTGTTGAGGTTCTTGCTAAGTAGCTGAGGCTGGCCTCAACCTTCAATCCTCCCATCTCAGCCTCCTAAGTACTGGGATTACAAATATGCACCACCACACCCAGCTAGAGCTAGTATTTTAAGATGTAGGCCATTATGCATTGCTCTTCTTTGACCCAATGGTCTTAGCACAATACCAGATGGACCACTGAAAACCACTCTCTGCCTCCTTGAGAGAAGTTGCTGCATGTGGATTGCTCATGGGTACTGTGTATTGCATTTAAGAAAACACGCAAGTTGTTATTTATGGGTGTGGTTCTCCTAAGTACTTGGATCCGTTGTGTTTGGAAGTGCAGCTGAGGTGTTGTCCTTGCACAATCCCTGCATTCGAACCGACTCCGTTCTCCTGCAATCCTGTCCTTTCACATGCTGGACCTTGTATTTTTGGCTGGATCTGCAGTCTGGAGTGATAGGGGCCGCAGTATGAGCTGGTGGCTGGGTGGGGCACCATCTGGGGCTGGTAGAGTATTGGGAGATAGAAGAGGAGGACTCAGTACAGAGCAGTACTCCTGGGATTCAGAGGAGAGCACAGGGGCTGTCAGAGGCATCATGAGTTGGATTTGGTGCCTGTTTGGATGAGGGGGTGCTGAGAGGGAGGCAAAGGACTCCTCCAGGATTCGGACTTGTGCGAGTGAGGGATGAGGAGCAGGTGTGCAGGAAGGCGATGGTGCATGTGGGCACAGGTTGGGTTTGAGGAGCCCGAAGGACCTGTAGAGTCCAGGGACACGGCAGGGCCAGATCAGTGCTTGGGGTCTCCAGGCAGGAAAGGATGTGTAAAAACAGCGGCGATCTCTCTCTCCATTGTTTTTTTGTTTTCAGTTTCTTTGATTTTTGCTGTTGTCTTTATTACTTTTTCCTTCTCCTTACTTTCCCTTGTTCCTTTTCTATTTTCCATGGCGGAAGCTCAGCTCATTGATTTGAGACTTTCTTCTTTTCCAATTTAAGAACTTAATGTTAAAAATATCTCTGTAAGCATTGCCTTCGCTGCAGCCCACACATTTTGATGAGTTGTGTCTTTGCTCTTATTCCATTAAAAATACTTTCTAATTTCCCTCATGACTTCCTCTGTGACCTCTGGGTTATTTACAAGTGTGCTGGTTAATTTGGCATTCGGGCATATCTTCTTACGATATCTTTCTGTTACTGATTTCTAATTTAACTCCATTTGGGTCAAAGAAGATACTTTGTGTGATTTTAACTCTTTTATATTTGTTGAGACCTGCTTGAAGGCATAGAATACGGCCTGTCTCGGTGAGTATTTAATTTACTCTTGAAAAGACTGCATTCCACTGTCATTGTAGGCAATGCCCTATAAACACCAATGAGGTCCAGTTGGTGGAGAGCGTTGTTCCAAAGTTCCATATCCTTGCTGATATTCTGTCTGCTTATTTTTTTTCAATTGCTCAAAGAGGACTGTTGAGGTTTCCAATGATTTTTATAGGATTTTCTATTTTTATCTTTCAGTTTCCTTCGTTTTGCTTCACGTCTTTGGAAGCTCCGTGGTTACATGCGTGAGCATTTAGGATTGGTCCCTCTTCTGGGGGGCTGATTCCTCTATCATTAAGCAATGCTCCTCCTTATCCCCAGCGAGATTGCTTTCCCTGAAGTCTATTTGTCTGATATTAATATAGCTACTCCAGCTTGCTTCCTTTTGGTTACTCTTCATGTACTATACATTTCTCCATCCTTCTGCTTTTAACATACGTATCTGTGTATGTGCCTTCATATTTAAAGCTGGTTTCTTGTAGATTTTTTTACTGGCACAGTGTAATTACACATCATAATGAGGTTCAGAGTGATAGGAACATGCATGCACACAGCACTTGCTGTGTTTCCCTCCAGATCCCACCCCGCTCCTCTCCCCTCCCTGTACATGCTATTGGGATTTGTATTGACAATTTTGCATATGTACACAGCATTGTATATTTTCATCATGCTTTATTATTCAGCCGGATAGCCTCTGTCTTTTAATTTTTTAGACCGTTTCTATTTAGTGTAATCCTTCATAATGTTGAATTGAAGCTACCTTACTGCTGACAGTTTGTTTCCCTCCTCTGGTTACCTCAGTGTGCTCCTGCCTTCAACATCTCCCTTTCTTTAAAGTCTCCTCTGCTGTGTCTTTCTTCTCTCTGGAGAACTCACTTATTCTCAGTCTGTTCTAGAAGGCAGACTATCTGTGCTCTGTTACCAATGTGCTTAAAGCATGTAGCTCTTATCTCCCTATTAGATGGCGGGTCCTTGAGCCCGGAGGCCTTGCTTTTGTGTCCTCTGTGTTCCCCACACACCCAACAGCAAGGAAATCCACAGAACGGACTTTCTGCCAACTAGAGAAACACAGTTACCTGGCTTCTGCACACACCGAAGGTACTAAATGGTATGGAAGGGAAATAGTGCAATTGCCATGGGAGTCATGGTATCGAGCTGTGGTCTACTTTTACTAACTCCTCAATGCCCTGATGTTTCTGATAAATGTCTCGGGTTTCTTGATTTCTCAGCCCACTCTTGCGCTCCATAGATGTCGATGTTCTACAGATGGTCACCCACAGCCCACCCCTAGTTTGACCCCTCTTTGCTGATCCCAGTGACTCACACCTATACCAGATTCAGCTCCAACCGAGGCCTGCCTCCTAAGCTCCTGGTTACAAGTGCACCCACCCATGTTCTGCTGCTCCTCAGGCTCCCTGAACCTCATACCCACCCTTCTCTTTGACTTCCTGTCTTGGACGAAGGGATCACATTTATATAAGGCTCATCCTCAAAGTCATCTTTGAATTCTTCCTCTTTCTCATCCCTTCCCTTTCTCTCTAACTGGTCGCCAACTCCTGCCCTTCCTCCTGACTTTGTCTTTTGCTGTCTTCCCCCACCATAAATGCTGTTCTCTGGGACTAGAGCAGAGGCCCGTGCTGGCCTCTCTGCCCTGTGTTGCTCCCTGCTTACACGGCTGCCCTCTCCATCTTCCCTGGGCCTGTGGGCATCCTCTTTGTCCTTCCCTCTAACGCATTTGACCACAACTACTCTGTCATACCATTCCCATCCTGCTCTCTCGCCCTCCTCCACTGTCAATGGAAATTCACCGTGGTGTCTACTGTTCACATGGCCCTGTCTTAGACGGAGGTTCTCTGTGGGCAGGGTCCGCATCTCATCTGTCTTGGTAACCCCAGTGCCTAGTATGAGGATATAGCTTATAGCTTACAGCCAGCAAATCTGTTCTTAGCCCTTCAGCTTCCCTCAGAGCAGAGTCTTGCTGGAAACAGCAGGATGACCAGCTTGCATTTCGGTTTCTGCCCTAGGATTCAAGAGCGTCACCTTTTGATTCGACTCTCATTCAGATCTCTAAAAATAGAGATACACGACTCCCTATCCTTCAAAATACAGGGTGAAGTCTGGAACAGGAGCCAGAGACACTCCCGAGAGGTGCCCGTGGCGGTGAGGAGCTCATTAGCCGGTTATGCTGTGCCTTTTTATGCCTTCATCCCAACTTGGGAAGAGAGTGCAGACAAATGAAGGGAAAGAAATCACGTAAGTCTAGTCACCACAGGGCTGCCCTAGAGTTTGACCCCACAGTGTTGTTTTGAAGCTACTTTACTACAAATGCTTTTTATTCCCCTCTGAAAATGTGTTTCTACCCCAAAGACAAGGTTTGATTTGCTCTGTTTAGTACTTTATTTTCCAGTGGACTCGCTTACACTGGGGAGTCCAGTCTCTTGCATGGTCCCAGCAGCTGACTGGGGGAGAGAAAATAGCACTGTCATGTCACATTAGCAGCCACGGAGCCCTCGGTCTGGCAGTCGCTCAGCCCTGCCGCTGGGCTGACCCGGGTGCAGAAATTCACTGCCAACTTCCCAAAGTGCTCTTGATTGTTTGATTTGGCCATTTGTCAGGTTTGCATCATCTACGCCTCCGGGGCACCTGTCTCTGGGGACAAGCAAAGCTTTTAAGGGAATAGACTCTTTATTAATCTCTGGAAAACATGAGCAGCTCATTGCAAGATGTGAGATTGGAATAAAAAACTTGTGAGTGTTGCTCCTGCCAAAGAAGTCCCACCCTACCTGTTCCCAGCTTCCCGGACATAATGGAGATGCCAGCTCATCTGGGAGAAGTACCAGGTGATGGGACATGTCCTGGGGCTGATTGTAGAGCATCATGTGGGTTAAAAACCTTTGGTCTTTTTTAATATTTAGATTCCAACCTCTATAGAAATCTAAGAGTTTTGTAATACATGTGAAATGTCTAACTTGTGTTTAAGTGAATAATGTAGAAAGAGAGGCATATTTGCATTTGGTTTTGCAGAAGGCACCATGGGGTGATCTTAATGAGCCTTCTGCATGGAAAGCCCCTAAGAAGGTAATGTTCTTACTATAGCTCTTCCTAGGTGTGTGTGTGTGTGTGTGTGTGTGTGTGTGTGTGTATGTGCATGTGTGGCACATGCATGTGTAGGCTGGGAAGGTCCAGCGACCTGCTGACTAGGACCGATGGTCTGAAGTTTGGTGCCCTCTGGGCGTTAAGGGATTCTTAGAGGCATGGAGTCTATCGCTCTGCAGCAAACCCCAAGAATCTGGTGTGGATTTGCTCATATATCCTGGGCTTCTCTCATTTGGTTGATGCTGCCCATGGGAAAGGCTGGTAGAAGAAAAGAAGCAAAGTCTTGCTGCTGTAGAATCTTGGGTGATGGATCAATATCTATAAAATGGCAGAAGTAAATATGGGCTTAGTGTTTCTCTTGGGAGCAGTGATTGTTGGGGGTCTACTCCCTTCTGTGGGTCTGGCGGTGATCACTGGGGTCCCTGGCAGTTGTGGTCTGCCCAGGTGCTGCTCACAGTATCCCTGGAGGTGTGGCTGCAAGCCAGTTTTGCAGATATCACCTGGGAACTCGTGAGGCTGTCTCCTTGCTCTTGGCCTCCACGAGAACTGAGGATAAACGGTAACTCAAGTGACAGCTGTGCAGGGTGGGGTCCCTGGGGAGAGTGACAGAGCCTTCTCTGGCTGTTTCCAAGCATGAAGCGGCCTCCCCAAGGAGACAACGACCTAAATGGGGAGAATTAGGTTGAATTAAATGACTCATTAAACGCCTCCTCTATCACAGCAGAAGCGTGAGCAGGGATGCAGAGCCAAGGGGATCAGGGTGAGGATGTGGGGGAAACAGAGCTTGGTGGCATTCCTTTCTGCCAACCCCGGCACCTCCACGTCCCTCACCATCCTGTGGCATGTGGCCTGAATAAGCACATCCTGAGGAAGGGGTGGGCCCTTGGTAGATATTTGCTGAATGAAATGAAGGAGTGAGGTGTTGGCTGCAGGTGACAGATGAGTGACAGGCACACCTGCCTTGGCTTTTCAGGCCTAGGCCGGCGTTCTGAGCCTGCATCCATCCCAATCCTCCCCATCCCCAAACACACTGTGTTTTTATTTTCTTTGTACTCTCAGTGGGACAAAATTCTTGCTCATTGATGACATCTCATACTGTAAAAAATAAAGGAGGCGCAAAATTTGGAAAATTCAAGGTGAACCCCCCCCCACCCCTAAAAGGACAGCTCGGCTTCAGCCCCCTCATGGAACAGCACCCGGGGCTTGTTTGCTCATCCCGATGCTGGCGCCCTCTGCGCCCCAGATTCTGGCTTCTGTTGTTTTCCAATAAGTGCAACTGGGACTCCTCGGGGGTGTATGGTTTTATTTCGATCTTGAAGCAGGAAAAGATGAGAGAAGCTTTGGAATATAGTATCATTGCCAAGAAGGGACAATCCTTTCCTGAGTCACAGGAAGGGACAGAGTTAAAGGAGAAAGAGCCAGGCGTTGCTGGTCAGTGTTGTAACGTGAAAAGGAGAATGTTGAAGGTGAGTGGAAGTAAGTCGAATCTGCAAAATGCCACGAGCTCAACAGGATCTCAGAAGAAAAAAAGTTAACATGGAGCGTGTACAAAGGTAGTTCTCCAGCCGGGCGTGGTGGCGCGCGCTTGTAATCCCAGTACTTGGGAGGCTGAGACCGGAGGATTGAAAGTTCTCAGCCAGCCTCAGCTACTTAGTGAGGCCCTTTGCAACTTAGTGAGACCCTGTTTCAAAATAAAGAATAAAAAATAGGGCTGGGGGTGTAGCTCAAAGGTAGAATGCCACTGAGTTCAATCCCCAGTACCACAAAAAAAACAAAGGTAGTTCTCCTAGTAAGTAAGGATGATATGATATAACTCGCTTTGAAAGTAGTGCAGTTAGAAGGGTGTTCATTTCTTCTTTAAATTACACCCCTGTCTCTGAGTGTGGAGATGTGCTTGTTTTGTGTACAAAGGAAAGAAGGATTTCAGGAAAGTTGAGAGTCTAGTGGTCCTAGGTCAGGTGGGAACCATCTGAGAACAGGAAGGGTCCACCCGCAGTGGGGCCACATGCCTTCACTGGAGGAAATGGGAGGGGAAGTTCAATGCCTGGTCACCCCCAGAGGACACACACATACACAAACAGCGTTGATGGAGCTCCAGGAGGACAAATTGTCCCAATGGACTGGAGAAGAGAGCTGAGCACACAGACCAGTGCTTTTCTTCTAGACCAGAGGTCTTCAAACTTTTTAGTCTAATACATAGTAAACAATGTGTTTTGCATCAGGACCTGATGCACATGTGTACACACACACACACACACACACACACACACACACACCTTTAACACAATAGTAGATGAACCTATGATAGGTAATAGATACGAGAAGCAGGCACTTATCACCTTACCTCTCTGGGGGACAAGTCAGATCAGAGCACTGGCCTCCTATGAAGGAGGCCACCACCCCTAGAGGGCACCTCACTGCCTGAGTAGCCAGTGAGCATCCAGCAGGGAAAGGATCACAGAAGTGCCATCCAGTCCCAGTGCCACCTCTGATCCCAGAACTAGCCTGCTTGGGGCAGGTACAATCAGGGTCTTGGGTGTTTATGGGATGGGCAGGGTCCAGGCCTGGGCTTGTACCACTCAGGACAAAGCCAGCAAGGTTTTCTTTTGAGAAGAGAAGTCTTTAAGACATTCTCATCGCCTTGGAAGAGGAATAGCTTCTCAGTGACTGATGCTGATGAAGGAAGAAAAATTGCCACTCTCATCCCTGAAGAGAAATTTTGACTCCAGCACAAGGTCTCAAATCTAAGGACTCTTGTTCTAAGTAAGTGACAAGGTCTCCCCTTGTCATTAATCTAGTGTTTACTTTGTGCTGGGCTTTATGCTGAATACTTGAATATTCCATCTCAAGAGACCTCTGCAGCAGTGACTTGTCCCCACCTGCAGCAGAGGGAGCCCAGGTCAGCTTGGCTGAAGACACAGCAGCCCCTAATAAGTGCTGGGGTCTGGACCACACTCAAACCCCTAACTGCAAACATTATTTCTCATAATGGCCTTTGTGGTGAATCTTTATACATTCCTTATGCAGCGTCGTGGGGGGCACATTTCATTCTAAAGGAATAATAGTTTGATTATTTTGTGTTACTTAATATTTATAAGTACTTTTCAATCTCAGATGTAACTTTAGTGAAATTACAGGACGACCCCATGCAGCGAAGGCTCAATTGTCTGTCTATCCTCCATTGCGGTGGCTAAGACAGCTATTTCAAAACATGTCAGTGTTTGGCACCAGTACACGTCATGCTAATTCACTATATTTCCACTCCAGGTCCATATCTAGACCTGCCTGACTCATGAATTGTCTATATTTTGAATTCTGAGATAAACATAGAATACTCATAGTGCAACATTGAAATAAGCACTTAATAGGAAAATAGTTATTTCTTTATTGTTATTATTCTAGCTGTTAGTTCCTTAGTGTTCAGGAAAATGTGATTAAGTCTTGTTTACTGGGGGAGAAAGGGAGCCAATGATCACCCTCAACCTCACTAGTCATTCATTTCAAGCGCATCCACCCAATTTTCATGGCAGGGGCAGAGGGTGATCTGCTTGGCAGGCTGGACATTTTGCCTTTGTCTCTAGTTCTGTCTGTGCTAACAAGCATTGAAATGGATAAGGAAGGAAAGGGAAGAATTGCAGAGTGTGGAGAATTCAGCATGTGACTACCCCGTCTGGAGGTAGCTGCTTGCTCATGTGGTCTAGATCCCCTTGTTATAAATAGGTCTGCACGCAAGGCCTCATAGGCCTTAGGAAAGGCGATCCATCTCTCTCCAGGCTCCTCCAGCCACTCTGCAGAAATGCTTCCATGCTCTTGCTTTAAGAACGAGCCTCCACAGAACACACCCCTCTCCAGCAGGTCCGGAGCCCATCTGCCATTGCTCTTCTCCATCCAGAGACTTGGTCTCTACCACGCCCCCTACTGGAGGGATTACAGAGGGCTTCTCTTTTAGGTGAAGAGCTTTCTTCATTTGGAAAGGAGTACAAAGAACCTTAAGAGGCATAGGCTTCCTTGGGGTTTGACTTGAAATTCCCTTGGTGGAGTAAATGCTGGGGCCAATTCCCTGAGCTCCATCTTGACTCTAGCCCCCTTTGGAGGTCATTCATAAAGGGAAACAGTCATTCAATAGAGGGAAACATGTTACATTCAGCTGGGGCTTAGCTCTTTCCTCCTCTGTCTTTTGCAGTGATGGTGTGGAACATCCACACATTTAATGGGTACTTGTTCTCCGGTTGATAATCTTATTGTGGGCTGAATGGAGATTGCAAGTTCCTCTATGAATCGGAGCTCAGACTATTGTCAATCAATCAATCAATCAATCAATTGTAACTGACATGATTCCAAAATTTTAGGAATGTATGAACGCCTTCATCAATAATTCCACTAAATTTCTCTCTCAAGTGCTTCCAGTGGGGATCTGTGTGCTCACACTATCATGTGCCATCAAAAGGGAGGCTCCTGTGGGATGCAACATTGTCACATGATTTCCTGTGGGATCTTGGGAGCTGTGGGCTAAAGACCAGCTTCTGTGCATGTCTTGTATTTGGGACCGGCATTCAGAGATGCGCCTCAGGCTGGGCCCCGAAGGGCAGTGTTCACTGTCACTCTGCAGGGGGCAGCATAGCTCCCTGCTGTGCTGATCTCATAGTGGGTTAGCCACTGGGCTTCCAGAACTTAAGGGAAAACAGGAAGTGGGTGGAAATAACACAATCAAGTTCTGGGCAAAGGTACACTCATGTTTCGCGATCGCTGGCCAGCAAATGAGAATCGAATATAGACCTTGTTAATCGAAGTCTTCCTTTCCTCCATTGTGTCCCCAGCCAGTACTGGAATTATAGGTCTGGTGGCCACGCCTAGCTCCTGTGTCCTCTTCTTGATCTCCCTGGGCTGCGTGGCCTCAGTCGCTCACGTTTCCTCTTTGGGGATGATTGAAGTTTCCTTCACTAGAGTACCAGGACTGGCTCTTGTCTCAGTCCCTTCAGGCTGCCATAGCAAAACCAGACTGGACGGCTTACAAATGGCAGACACTCATTTCTCATGATTCTGGAGCTGAAGGTCGGAGATTAGGGTGCTGGCCTGGTCGGGTCTTGGTGAGCGTCCTCTTCCCTGTGTCCTCATGTGGGAGGAAGAGGGTGAGGGAGCTCTCTGGAGTCCCTTTATCAGGGCACTGACCCATCTCCACTGCAAACCTGATCACCTCCCTGAGGCCCTGCCTCCTGGTATGTTCACCTTGGGGACATGGATTTCAACAAGTGAATTCTGGGGCACATGAGCACCCGGTCCATATCACCCTCTGCTGCACAGAGCTCTCCTCTGTGCCTAAGTTCCTTTTTCATATCTCTGCAAATTGCTCAAAGGCAAAAACAGAGGGTCAGCCCAGCCCTGGCTGCTCAGGAGAGGCCCCTCTGTTCCTGGAGAGAAGGTAATCATCCCCCTGCCAAGGGCAGAGGGGCCCCGGACAGCTCCTGGGAGGGAGGGTCTTGCCTTTTCTAGTGGAAGTCATTGGAAGGCTGATTTTGCCAGGAAACCTGAGCAGGCCATTCTCCTCTGTGGGCATCAAAGGTGGATAAGCCAGGGCAGATCTAGTACAGCAGTTCAAGGTAGCTGGGCTTCTCTCAAAGGCTCCTCAACTTTTAAACCCAAAACGCAAATGCAGATCAAAAATCTGGACCAGGCTGCTGGAGGATGTTCATTGGCACAAAGTAGGACCAAAGTTAGGGATTGGGTCAGGGGGCCTGGCTAAGACACCCCTGTGCAGAGATTGGCTGGGACTTGCCAGGCTCAGCACATGGTCATACTGAGGACTAAGATTTATTACAGCTGGATCATTAGGGGAAAAGATGCAGAGGAACATGGAGGCACTAGATGCTGGCTTCTTTATCCTCCCTGCCTCCCAGGAGGGTCCCCAGAGCCCACTCCCACTCGCAACAAAAACGCAGAGGCAGGTTTAGGTTTCTGCCTGAGGCCTTCACTGGGCTCCTCTGCCTGGCCTGTGCCAGAATTCCAGACTCGCAGCAGGAAGTCAGGGGTCCAGTACAATCTCCATGCTTTGCATGGTCAGGCACACGGAGTCACCCCCTCAGCTGGGAGTAGGGGGAACCTCCCAGTTCCAAACACCCAGATGTCAGGCAAGAGTCACCCTGCAAATAGACCCTGCTACTACTGGAAGCAGTCGGGCCAGCTGGCTTAGCTCTTTCTGCACTGGGACATTGGCTGTTTCTCAGACAACTTGATCTCCTTGAAAAATAGCATTTTTTTAAAGTGCCACCAACATCTTTATTTTTCTAAAAATATGTGCTTGACTCTAAGCTTTCCTCCAACATCTATCTCAATTTCTAACCCAATAAACTCGACAATCCGGAAAAACTGACTAGGTGAACGAAGTGCTCATGAATTCCAGTGGCAAAGGTGGAGGTCCCGAGGTTTTATTCAAATGCATGGAAGACACCGCAGAGCACTCAAAGACAACCTCAATCCTTTAAATCCCTGGGATCAATGCAATCACTGCGAGGAGGTGGGCATTGATTATTTCTTTTAGAGACCGAGAGTTTGCAGAGTTGAAAATCAGCAGGTGTTGGACATGGTTGTAACTACACACAGCCCTGCCTTCAGCAAGCCCATAACCCCACACGGGGAATATGTTCAAACCTCCTTTCCTTGGTAAGTGAAATCAGCCCCAGTTAGCAATGTTTTATTGAGAGAAAAACAATAAAACTGAATGACGCAATTGATTTGGCATAGTTAGGGTAGTTAGAACGTTTGAAGTTGTTGAATATTTTAGGAAAAATCCCAAATTGAGAATACATATTCATTTTCCTCGTTACCAATCCTGTTGCAGAAACAGTTTTTTTCCCCCTGCATTGATACCCTGAATTTCTGCTGAAAGACAGCCACAGGGATGGCATAGCTGCGTGGCGAAGTCCTCTGTCTGAGCTCACAGCTGAGGCCCTCAGGCACAGCAGGGACCCGGTGCCCGGAAGCTGTCCGCCATTCCTGGAGAGCCAGGCAGTGGCTTTGAACCACTATGGGTTCAGCGTTGAACTTGAACTCTTTTTTGGAAACTTCTTCGCAGACACATCCTGTTGCTACCTCTGATGATGCCATCCTTGGAAGACAGTGTAGGGGACCCTAAGGGACACAGGCAGGAGAATGCCAGCCTTCTGTCAGGAGTCCCCGGGCTTTGCCTTCTTGCCTTCCTGAGACTGTGAGCTCTGATGATGGAGTGGTCAGGGACAGCAATCCCAGAAAGTGCTGCCTCGCTCAGGGAGGCCCTCTGCCTCTGCGCACCGGGACAGGGTTGGCTGACTTGGGGACGGGTCAGCTGTTCTCCCAGGTTTCAGAGGACTTTCTTGTGGTGAATCCTGGTCTGCCCTGGAACACCATCCTCATTTGACACTGGTTGGTGATGGGTGCTTTTAAATAGAAGGGCGGCTTGGTGTGCTCCTCAGCTGGCAGATGGGTCCATTGAAGGAGGAAGCTGTGTGTGGAATGTTCAGGAAACATGTGGAAATGCTACAGAGTGTCAGGGGAGGTGAGATGGTCAGAGAGGACTTCTCCTGGATTGCACAGGATGCTTGGGAAGGCAGGAGGGAAGACGTGATGTGGCGGCTCGGCTTCATGTCCTCGCCTCAGGAAGGCACTTCCAGGAGGCCGAGGAGCATGTCCTCACAGCTGACATCGTTGGTGCTGCTAGCCATCAGTGGTCCTAAAAGTCAAGGTCCTCCTGGTGCTGTCCAGGAGTTCCCGAGGTCAACTGTAGTAAGAACAGCATTTAACTGGTAGCTGCTGGAGGATAATTGGGGGCTGAGCTGTATCAGAGAATCCATTAAGTACTTAAAAGATTAATTTTCATTATGACTGCTAGTTAGTAAACATTATCTTTTATATCACCCTGAAAAATAATACAAGTAAGGGGAACTACTTAACTTATGTGGGGTTAATTTTAAAACTTTGATTATGGCAATTCTTTGCATTTTTATTAGTATTATAATTGAAGCAAATTATTTCTGGTGGTTGATTGGTAGAAACTGGATCCTGAGAATGGTTGTGGTCAACTCCTAGGAGCAGGTAGGGATGTGGGAGAAAGAGTCCAGAGGGGAGAGGAGCGAGCTGTCTGGGATTCTAACTGTCCTAGTTCAGTCAAAATCTCCTTATGGTTAGTAGTGTCTTGACAAAGGAGACAAAATTCTTCTGTTCATTCATTCATTGAAGAAATATTAACTGAGGCGGAATTTAGAGCAAAACTTTGGATTGATCAATTCCCTAGAACTCTGTCAGCTCATACTGTCAGTCCATTGTGTTTCCTCTGGGATGATCATCATCATGACCATAAGAATAAAACTATGTGGATTTAGCTTGCTAGAGCCAAAGAGCCAAGATTTGTCTTTGGAGAGACATGGACTTCGGTCCTGGCTCTGGTGCTTCTGAGCTGTGTGGCCACGAGCCACACAGTGCCAGGCTCTCGAGTGTGGTAAGCAGACCACCCACCTAAGGTGTGGTAGCAAGAAGGAAGTCACCCGAGGGAGGGGTGCATGTGGTTCGCAGCGGGGGGCCATGGTAGATGCTCAGCCAGTTCCCCCTGCCTTCCCCCCCGGGATCTGCCCAGCAGGAGCTCTTTCCTGCTCAGAACTGTCTCTGAGCGGGAGCCTGTGGACTGGGCGCATATCACACCACTGAACTGCACCTCAGTGTACAGTTAGGTCCTCTGCCCCTGTCCAGTTTCCTAACACACGCCCCTGCATTCCTGCAGGCTGAGGAGGGCGCAGGCACTGTGTAGCACTGCCCTGAGTGTGACTGGTGTTATACGAGAATCTAGAGTGAATCCCAGGCCTTGTACCTCACTGTGTATTTGCAACTGGCAACCGGGCAACACACGCAACTCACTACGGTGCTGCTGCGGCTGGGCATGCCCTAGGTCTGACTCCCCGTCCTTCTGTTTCCTGCTCCCCATTTTGACATAGGAAAATACTTTCTGGGCCTTGTGTCCAGCTGAATTTCATCCCTGCCTTCCTGGAGAATGCAGCATCTCTGAGCTTGGCAGGCCTGGTCCCCATTTTTCTTGGCAGGTGTGACTTCAGCAGGGAGGATGGGTGGAGCCCCTGGTCCTCAATAGTGATTGTTTCTGCTTTAAGAACATTAAATTGCTTGATAGAATTGGGCATTTTCTTTCTTTTTTTGTGGTACTGGGGATTGAACCCAGGGGCATTCTACTCCCGAGCCACACCCCCAGTCCTATTTTTTAAATTTTTATTTTGTGTAACAGGGTCTTGCTAGGTTAATGAGAGTCTCACTACTTGCTGAAGCTGTCCTCGAACCTATGATCCTCCAGTCTTAGCCTCCCAAGTACTAGGATTACAGGCATGCACCACCATATCTGGCTGCATTTTTCTTTAAGAAATAGTGACCAAAGTGGAAAAAAAATTGAAACATTTTGGGAGACACTGTCTGAAGCACACTGTATCCCAGAGCTTAGTGGGTACGAGGTGACAGATTTGTTTCCTTGGAGCAATGGGGGACCAATCAGTCGCGATGTGGCAGGATCAGCCGTACTCCAGCCCAGCAGGTACCAGGCCCACAGCCAAGGTGCTCCCAAGTGTCTTCTTGGAGACTGTCTCCGCTGGTCTCCGCGGCCCTGCCAGATGTTTCTGCCTCAGGCTCAGTCTGTTTCTCCCCTTCAGGATTTCCTGGAGCTCGTGTGAGTGTTGGAAGCACAGCCCTGCGCACATCAGGACCCTGTGGCTCCTGAGGGCTGTGAGCCAGGGGCAGCCTTGCCCCCAGGGCCACCGCGGTGCCAAGCTTGGAGAACACAGCCCGACTGGCACAAGGAGAGTGCTTTGAAAGGGCTTGCGATGTCTTAGAGAAAATGAGCGCCAGTTTCTATTTGCTGCTAGGCACGGGGCCAGTGCCTGCAGGGCTGCGTCTGCCAGAAGCTGCTCTCCTCTCTCAGGCCTGGGTGTGGTTCGAACAGGCTCGTTTCTCTGTGTAGGAAACGCTGATGTTAACTGCAGAACCAGCATCTTCACATGCAGGCGTGAGAACCCATGAACTGGGGAGCGAGCCCTGAATGGAGGTCCGGCCTGTGTGGGGACTCGGGCGCTGTGCCCGGTTGTCCAGGCAGGCATGGCTCCAGGTTAGCTGGCCTTGGAAGGATGAGTCCTCATTTCCTCCTGCTTGGACTACGTACCTGGACATCCAGTCACCTCTGATTTAGCGTCTGATCCATACCATCAGAAGAGCATGGCTTGAGCTGCTTGTAGCAACCTCCCCATTCATCAGTGAGGGGTTGTAAAGCTTCGTCACAGTGCAGGGCCATACAGAACCAGGTTCCAGGAGTCACAGCCTGAGGGGGAGCTGGCAGGGGGGCCAGCTCTTGGCCAGGAGTAATTTGGTCGCAAGGGACGGAAACCCACTCGAGACAGCCCATGCAAGGGAGGTTTATTATAACGGTCCAGATACTCACAAAATTCTACTAAGAACTAAACCTGCAGGGCAGGGGAAGGAAATCCTAGCAGACAGACTCGGATTCACTCAGGAGCTCACTACTCAACGGACTCAGCGCACATGCCGTAGCTTGCTCATCTCTGCCTCCGTAGGCATCTCTCAGGCTCTTTCCACTTCCCCAACCCAAACGTAGGTTCCAGGAGGGAAGTCTTTCTGGCTGAGCTCCAGTCAGGAATCCATCCCTCAAGTCCAGTGAGCCATCCAGGACACCTATGTTCTGGGGTATAGACCTGGCTATGCTGAACTGGCAAAAAATGAGTAGTTATTAAAGGTCACAACCTGATACAAATGCAAACATGAGTGGATTTTAATGAGTGTGTCCTTTAGCTCATATGCTGAAGATTGACAGTTGACTCGGGTCTATGGCCAAGTACTTGTTTCAAAGCTTCAGGAGGCTGAGACCAGGAACGCATGGCTCAGCACCTACGACCCCACTCTGCACGGCAGGTGGAGACACTGTGAAAAGGGCTGAAGGACCCCTGCAGGCCCGGGGTCTGCTGCCATTTTGAGAAGGCTGGGTGTTGAGAAGCCAGGCTGGGAAGGGAGGGCTGGAGATCTTGGGGGGCTGGGGACGTCCCGGGGAGGGGACTGCATCCTGCAGTGGCTGAGGTTTTAGTGCAGGTAACGCAGCTCAGGCTCTGCTGTGCTCGCCCGCACTCATTTTGCAGTGGGAGGGCAGAGCATTATTTTATCGTTCGTCACTAACCGTGGGTAATGCACTTTGTCAATCGATCCTCCTTGCTCATAATGGACCCCTTCACGTTGTTCCCTGTGCAGCTCTGGAGCCCTGCTGGCCAAGGTGGCTGTGGCTGTGTGTGTGGCCAGACCCCAGCGCCCACACTCAATGGCCCCGGGTTC